>PVIR01013175.1:0-42888 GCA_004026965.1 Petromus typicus
TTGATGTTGCTGTCTTTAAGGCTTTACCATGCTTGGAAAAAAAAGTTACAATCAATGGTAATGTTTTCAATGAAGAAACAACATACTCTGGTATGTGGTATTGATTGCTGGTGGAAGTGTTACCACGCCTGGCCTTGTTGTATGTAGGTACCGGTGACTGAACCCCGGCCCTTGCACTTGTAAGGCCGGTGCTGGAACCACTGAGCTAAATCCTTAGTCCTCTTTAAATAATGTTTTGAATTGAATAAGGAAAACATCTTATCAAACAATTGGAATATGAATCTGATAATAATGACTGGGTATTTTTTTGTTTTGGTTCAGTTTTGGTTTTTGAGACAGGATCTCACTTTGTAGTTCAGGCTGGCCCTGAGTTCACAAGGTAGCCTAGGCAAGCCTCAAACTTGTAGCAATCCTCCTGCATCTGCTTCCAGAGTGCTAGGACTACAGGCGTGAACCAACACGCCTGGCTGGCTGTGTAGTTTTTTAATGTATGGTTAATACAGTAACATGTCCTTTCTGAAATAGTTTTGCCTTCTTTTTCCTAAACCTAGTTCTTTACATGACTTTAATGTGTACATTGTTTAATATTCTTCAAGTAGATCATAGGACAGATTAAATATTTCATATTCAGGATGTGACCAGAAGTATTTTAGATTTTTTAAATCATACCATTAGGGCCAGGGATTTAGTTCAGTAGTTCCGGCGCCTGTCTTGCAAGCGCAAGGACCCGGTTCAATTCCCCAGCAACCACATACAATACTGGATGTGGAGACTCACACCAGCAGCAATCAGTACTACACACCACAGTGCCGGGTGTGGTGGCTCATGCCTGTAATCCCAGCACTCGGGAGGCAGAGGCAGGAGGATTGCTATGATGTGAGTTTGAGGCTGAGCTCAGGGCCAGCCTGAACTATAAAGTGAGACCCCGTCTCAAAAAAATAAATAAATAAATATTAAATTAAAATTTTTAAAAAATCACACCATTAGTGTGGGACAAAAACAATCATTTGAGAAGCACAGTGTCATGTCTGGAATAGATACACCAGCTATTAACCTCCACAACCACAACAGCTCTGCATTTAAACTGTGAACCTTCCATGAGGTGTGGCATGGCAGCGGCTACTTGTACCATTGTGTTGGCACTCCAGAGGTTTCAGGTGTTGTAACAGTTCAGATTTTCAGATGACAAGCGCTTGACCTCTATTTTAATTATATGATGTAGTTTTGCATTTTCAGCTTTGAATTACAACTGGTAAATAAAATGCAATTAATTAAAGTGCAGAATTCGACAGTATTGCATACATGTACCCTCGTCGGGGCTTTTGCTACACAACAAATTATACCAAAAAATAGTGCTTTATATAAAAGTACTTGTTTTGCATATCTTCAGCGGACCAGGAATTTGGGCGTGGCTTAGCTGGGTTGCTCAGGTGCAGGACTCTCTCCTGTCTACAACTGTTATGCCAGAGGAACTGCAGAAACCAGAAGCTTTGACAGAGGCTGGAGAATCTGTTTCCAAGATGGCGCCCTTCACGTCATGGCGGTTCCCAGGAGGCTTCCAGTTTCTGCTTACTGTTGGCAGCATTCCTTCGGTCGTTTCAGGGTCTGCACCACCTGGAAGCTAATCTTCCCCAGAAAGAGTGATCCAGGAGAGAACAAAGAAGAAAAAAAGGGAAGCACTTTTTGCGGCCTTATCTGCAAAGGCCGTCATTTTTCCTCTTCTTTCTGTTTGTTAGAAGCCCATCAGCATGTTCAGACTGCAGTGAAGGGAAGCGAATTCACCTCTACTTCTTGAAGAGAAGAATATTAAAAATCTTTAAGAATATATTTAAAAAGTTTCTCCCATAAGATCAGTGGTACAAGCATGATAATAAATGTATCTTACATTACGTTCTAAGCCAAATTAAATGTCACTGTCTCTTCTGGAAAAGTCACTGAATCATGCAAAATATTTTCCCAAACATCACTGTTACCTCACATTTACGTAGAACCTGTCAGCCTGAATTATTTTTCAATAAATCATTATTTTCAGCCTGACTTATTCAAAACTTATTTTAATGCCATTTCAAGACATGTCATTAAAGATGTGAGCACATCTTTATCTGAAGTCTGCCAACATTGTGAAATTTCTGGCCTGTAATAACAAAATACATTATGTGGGGAAGAAATAAAAGGGTATAGTGGGAGATAATTAAGAGTCTACAGCTAAGTTACATGTCCTTATGCCAGGATTTTGGCTCTGTCACTGGCTCACTTGAAACGCTGGACCTTGTAAAAAAAAGATGTTTTTCTGATAAGTACTGAAAATGTGTCTGGATCCTGGTGGATGGTTGCAGTATCTCTATAGCAACCACGTGGCAAGCACATTTCTAGGCTCCTGAGTTTCTCCGGAGAGCAAGAAGGCTTCTGCCTTCACTGCTGTCTAGACTCACCCTGCAGCGCTGTCCCCGTGCTGCCGCATACACATCCACTCTCTCCGTTATTACATGACACTTAGGAACGATGAAGGTTCTTATTTTTTTTTTTTTTCTGCTAAGAAACTTAGTGAAACAAAAGCTTCCCCCTGGCTTTTCATTTAGTGTAGAGATGCTTTTTAAACAACAGCTGCCAGGCATAGCTGTAAGGGAGTGACTCTGCAGGGCCCCAAACCACCAAAAGTTTTCTGCTTTCAGAGTCACATAAAAGAGGGGCGACAATGACCGCTTGTTCAGAGCCCACGTTCCTAGCCACTGTGCCTTTGTTTCTCAAACTTCTATGGGAAGCGGCGTCACTTGAGGAGCTCGCGTGAGGCAGGCTGGTTCCCTGGAGATCCCACTGCAGAAGGCGCAGTAATTTGCAATTTAACCAGCCAGCCCAGGTGATTCTAAAATAAACGGTTTGGGGATCACGCTGAGGAGTCTGCTTCACGTGCCCTGCTGCAGCTGCCAGCCAGGGAGGAGGCCACACTTTTCCTGCTGGCGTGGAGTCCTCCTGTTGCATCATCAGCTTTTCGCTCCTTGATTTATATAAACAGCTGTCTTGGAACTGAGGGCTTGTGTGTCTCAAGTTCACACTCATGCAGGCTTCTTGTACTTCAGTCTGCCTTCCTCTATTGTGAAAACACAGCACTCTATGCAGACTGGCAGCAGTATTTCCACAGTGAGAGAAATAGAGATACTTCCTGTTCTTCACCGGAATAGATCTAGTTTCTATATCGTTGGAGGACTTTTTTTCCTGATGCTTATAATTATCAGATCTTAGGAACTTCTGGTTGCAGATTTCTTTGTAAAAATGATGAAGAATAAAGTTTTAGAGAAAATAAGAGAAATACTGATGTTTTTCCTACTCTTATGTAATGAATTATCCCAGAATTTAGCAGCTTAAAACATCACAATGTATCTCATTTTCTATAGGTCAGGAATATGGGAATGACTTACCTGGGCTTATCAGATTTCCTGCTTCCAGGAGGCTGTGATAGGGACCTTAGTTGAATGAGCAGGCATTGAAAACTCAAGCCAGGGAAGATTTGTCTCCTTCAGCTGTTACCAGGCAGAGAAGATCTGCTTCCTACCTTAGTCCTCCGGACTTCTCTGTGTGTCTGCCTCCACATTGAGCCTGCATGCCTTTTGCCCACTCCCAGAATTCTGGTTATCATCTCAAACATAGTAGCTCATGTTTAATATTTACATTGACATGAACTATATCAAACTATATTGTAATTGTTTCTTGGTAGAATATTATTTTGAAATATTCATTACAATTTTCCTTCAATACCTGCCTGTCACATTTTTTGTATATATTTTGCCTTCCTTTCATGTAGTGAGCAGATTTGCTTTTAGAGAAGAAATTCATTGGAAGAGATAGTATGAATTTTACCTGAAATTTCTTATGATTTAGAATTAAAAAACAAGAAATCCTATGCCTGAGGATTCAATAGGTAGACAAAGATTAGGAAGAGGCAACAAGGAGCCCTATTCCACAGATTCTTTGGACTGGGTGAGTATCAGAAGAGAAGCCAATGAAGAGATAATGAACAGTCTTCTTGAGAAGTACTTAAAGATCAGAATCTGAGTGTGGTCTTTGAATTAAAAGGGCTCAATTTCAAGTCCAATTGGAAAACAAGGAGAGAATGAGTTAATATCTTTCTGAGAGTGACAGATGCATTACTTCATGTCCACTGTCTCAGTGCTGTTGAGAAAAAAGTAGCTAAGTAGTAGTTTTATTTTTAAACATTAATTGGAAGCCAGGAAGACATCACTGAAGAGTGATGGTTATGGAGGTACATTCCTGCTACAATCTGCTGGGTGTGGTTTAGTCTTAGGAACTTCAGAATGATCAGGAAATATATGTCATCTTTCTGGGCTCTGGCCACCAATAATACATTTATCAATTTTTATCCATGTATTTAAATGTGGGGGATGAGTATCTAAAACTAAATACTTTAGAACCTTTTAAAAAAGGTCTTTGGTGAGCTCTGATGCAGTAAATTTCTAATGTTTATTTCAATTAGACACAATATCAGGGAGTAAGTTTGGAAACTGAGGATTATCTTGCAAGTTATTCTCCATCACACTTTGTTAAAGGTCAGGACTTTACTGTACGTGTTTTCCTGGGTGCCAAGAAATTAGCAATATAGGAGTTATCCTATAAATGTTTGCTGAGACTGTAACCAAAACTCTTTATTATTACTTTTCCTTATTTCTGATTTCTTGCATGCTATTGGCTTTGCCCATGTAGGTAAGTGACCATTCTGTCACTGAGTTTAGTGCAGGGTGCTAATTTGACTTATGTACATCATCTTGAGACCATTTCACTTGGTTTATTCTTAGTGAAGATTCCTGGAAGTGGTCTGGAGAGGCATATTTCAAAGAAACTCTATGGAACTGGAGATGTTGAAACAAGTAGGACTCTACAAAATCTCAGAATCACTAGTGGGTCTGCCATGATGTGATTAGATTGGGTAACTGCCCCATCTTCTGAGGCCATGGTGGAGGACAGCCTGCAGGGCCTCCCAGCCATCACTGCATGGGGCATCACACACTAAATGATGCCACATCGCTCACACACCCCATCCATGTGTGGTCCCAGTTGGCCCTTCCTTTCCTAGACTGTACCTGTGGATTGCTCAAGGGATCACTGACAAAAGGCTTGTGATACAAGAAGAGATCATCATCAGGCAGAGGGATGACTTTCTAAAACCTGAGCAACTCTTGATCCCATATCCAAGGACTTTTTTGTGCTAAAACACTGTCAGTCAGGTCAGATAAAATGCTTATCTTTCTTAAAATATCACAAGTATTGTAACCTATTCCTATATGTAAGCACAAACTCACATTTCAGTTACTTATAGCCCTAAATAAAAATGTATTCACTTTTTGGAAGATCAGTATTGTGCCTCAGGTGTGTGGGTGAAAGGGAAGATCACAAGAAGTGAAAGCAGTCATTGAAAGAACAAAAGTGAATATACATTGAAAAAGGAGATTTTTAAGAAATTCACCAGTCTAAGAAATTCAGGAATATAGTCTCTTAGATATTTATTGTAATCTTCAAAAAAATAATACAAGATAAACTCAAGGAACAAAAACCACTTTCCATACAGAATTCACATACAAACTGAATATCTAATAGAGCACATACCATGTTTACACAATTAATTTCCATAAAGATAAAACTTCACAATGTGAATACACTTTATAGCTTTCCACCCAGACAAGAGCTCCTATGGACACATTAAGAGTCACAATGTTCGCTACGCAGCAGTAGTTTTCAACTAAGTATCGTGATCACTATATGGAAGTGTGAAGCTGTTGTCAGTATTTCCTCAAGAGATCCACAGTGGACTCACTGGGAAGGAGCCCGAAGCGAAGTGCCCAGTTACAAAGGAGGGTCTTTTATCAATGTGTTTCCTAACTCCCTTCTTAGGAAACGTGGAGCTGCAGAAAAGTCGCTGGGTACATACTTGCCTGGGTGACATTAGATGAAAGAATATCTCATGGTTTGGTACACTGGCAAATGTCTACATTAATTGCTCTAATGGGGCTTAAAAGCAGTATGTGTGTCGGGTTTGTTGTGAGGCTGCTCAGCACAGAGGAGCGTGATGATACAGCAGCTTGTCTTCCACATGGAGACTGAGATGCAGGGAGCTTAAGCTGGGGTGAGTAGAGGGTTTTCAATGGGTCACTCTGGTTGTCTTGAGAAAAACAATGATCTATCGCTGCCAAATCCCCTTCCATTCATGCGAATGTACTGTGGTCTCTCCCACTCGTCTGCCTGGCACAGTCTCCTCACTCGTCCTCTCTGGGATTGTAGATGGCCTCTCTGTGGAGCTCTCCAGACCTCCCAGTTCCAGCAGGTCCCCATGCTCTCTGCTCCTGGATTCTGATATAACCTTGCACTCAAAGTGTATCTTCAAATTTTCCCTCTCTCCTGTTAGGGATAGGAACTATGCCTCTTCCATATTTGATTCCCATATAAGGAGTACACAGCATTCAGTATTTATGTGACAACAAATAAAATGTTTAACCACATTTAAATCACCATTCTAGTATTGGCTATCTGGTCACATTTTTTAAAACAATTTGGCACAGAATTATCGTTAGTCTCTGTCTAACCCTTTTTCCCTTGGCCTCTTCAGTGGGTTTAGAGAGCTGAGGCAACTTTCAGTCACAGTTAAACGTGGGCCACGTAGTGACCACGAAGCCCAGAGCCGTTTCATAGGATTGGCACTTCCTCACATGTCACTTTCCAGTCAGGTGCCCTAGAGAGACTAGAATGTCATCTAACATGCACAGACATCATGGCCCTCTACAGCCAATTGCACTCTGTCATTATTAGTAGATAAGTTCCCACTTGTTTTTCTCCTAGGTCTACCATGGCTTACCCTGTTAACTGAATGGGAAACAAAACAAAACAGAATAAAGTGTACATATGAGACTTTACCCTAAAAGTTGAAATGGCAAATGGGAGTTTAAAGTTGTTCACCTACATTAACCTTCATATACACAATGATGTATAGTTTTTAGTAATCCAGAAATAAAGCTTAATTTGTTGAATTTTGCATCTCTGTTAAATTCTAGGCTAACAATTGTGGCCTTAACCAAAGGGGTTTGAGGATGAATATATGAAGTCATGATGACATGTCAGAGTGAATTAGACACTGACTTTACTTCTGCATCACTAATGTGGACAACTGAGAATCAAAGTGAATATGACATCCACTATAATCTAAAAAGACACTGAAATGTGAAATTTGTTAGAGCTGACAGTGTTAAATTTGCAAAGTACAAGGTTGATTAACAAGAAGATATACATACAAATACCAGAATGGAAATTTTTAGTAAATAGAACATGTAATCAATATTTCTGAGAAGAAAAAAGTGACTTCCTTATATGCATATTTTCCTTCGGTATCTAAATTAGTTGCTTAGTACACTCATAAGAAGCACAATATGAATTATGAATTATAGCAGGAATGCTCTTATAAAATAAGCTCACAGTCATTCTTCTGGAAAATAAAACTCACAATCCCAATAGGTAAAACTGACACATATTTGCAGATACTAAACATTTGGTATTCTAAGAAAAAAATGCTTTAAAGTAGGCACGAGGAGTTTCACATGACACCAATAAGATATTTACTGTATAAATTGCACCACTAGACAAATACGGCTACAAGAATTCATTTGAATAAGCACACAGCCATCAAAGTATCTCATACGTTCATTATAATTCACTCTTTCACACTAGTTTATATACACTGAGTAAGTCATTAAATATTGCACTTATTGGCCCATGAACCCTCAATTCTGAGGTGTTGAAAAATAGAAAAAAAATCTATTTTTAGAACATATTTCATGCAACATTTAAGACATTTCAGTTCTACAAACACCATTAAATAGTTGTACATTTGGACAGTCCAACTGTATCACGTCACATCTGACATTAACAATATATTAACAGGAATTACAGGACAGTTTTCATTCAGCACACCTTCTAGGGATGATGAGACAATGCGTGGGAAGTCATCATGCTGACATAGCGAACATCCCCCAACTTAACTTTGACTAAGAGGACGCAACCAACAGTCAGATGTAGGTCACGTCCATGTCCCTGAAAGGCCAGTTATCTGTGTGTTTCACACACCACCTGCATCTATCAGAACAGCACTTATGAAACTAAGCAATCCTTAGCTCCAAACAACATGGTATGGAATTATTCTATTAAGCAATAAAGCCACAGCCAACTCTCAGTTGTCCACAATGAAGGAAAATATGAACACATATAATGAAATGTAAATGAAATACATCTGTAACTCCTATTCCAACTACAGTTGTTGAAAGGAGATAGTGAAATTTGAGTCTCATTTCATATTCTTGGTCCTGCCATTCCGTGAGGATAATGCTTTAAAAATGAAATGATAATGAAAATCAGGAAATAGTTAAGGAAAAACACAAAGAGAAAGTTCATTTTGTTCTGGAGCTAAATGATCTGATCTTAACATTCAAGCTCTGTCTGAGATTTATTTCTGCTCACTAGAATGTTTGCAAAATGTATTTTCTTTCCACCCTCTTCATTTAATAGGGATTCATTACATACACAGACCTGGACTAATCAACTCAGTGTAAAGAGTCTATTTCATGTTCCTTTTAAAACAAGGTGTGAGTTCCAGTGGGCACATGGCAAATGCTCCCTTTTCCTCGGCACTGTGAAAGCACCATAGATAGAATTTTCCCTTCACTAAAAAAGGTATCAATGTTTTTAAGTGTGTTGGGAGTTGCAGCACTGTGTGGTCCAAGAGCAAATATTTCCATTTACCAAAGGGAAATATGATCTGGCTAGTGTCGAGCATTTCTAGGAAGGTTTTAGAAACACTTCTATTTATGAAAAAAAAATAACAATAGGTACAATTTGGACAAACCCCAACAACCTATTCATGCCTTCCTTAAGGGATACTGTATTTCTAGAACTTAAAGCCCTTTAGGGATAAAGACATTTTTTGCAGGGGTGGTTTGGACACTCATTTATCTAATTTGTTCCAATGGATTCAAAGCGTAAAATAGGGCTACGTTTGCAACTGATTTAGGTCAAAAATTAGTGGAAAATATAAAGCGCTCCAAAAAGTTGATCCTAATACCAAAAGGTTCAGTACATCAGCGAGATGTCACCATTTTATTGGCAAACTACTAAAGCACAGGTAGTGTTCACAAACAGGCAGAGGTGAGAAGAGCTAGGGAGAATGCATTTGTCAGGGTGGTTAGTGTGGCCACAGGGGCCTAGCTGCTTCATATACACCAAGGAACAGAGTCACAGGGGCCCATCACATAATCTGTCATCGAGAGAGGGTTTGTCAGGCAGACAGGCTAGTTCCCAAGTATGCCACACCAAAAATATCTGATTGAGCATCCCAACTGTACTGTGAAGATTATCAACAGACTCACTTTTTGGTCTAGAAGAGTTAAAGTCATAACACTAAGGTTGATGTCACAGTTTTTCACATGCACTGCTACCTCAGCTTGGTAGAGTTTGGACGCGTTTTTAACAGTTCCACAAATACTACACCGTTAAGTAAAAGATTGTAGGACAATCTCAACATGCACTAAGATACATGTTAGAAAAAACACACCACATTGAACCACTGATTATGAACTACGACACTCCAAAATTATTGTTGCTTCGTGGAAATTCAGTTAATAATGGATTGTATTTTGCCTTTTAAGGAGAAGACCATGGTATACATGAAAGACTACTGTCAGAAAAGATGTAGTTAAAATTGGAAGCTTAAATTGGCTCATAAAAATGACTAATGTGCTAAATAAACAAAAGACCTACAATTAATCTGGGTAAGAATGAAGAGAAATGTACATTTGTTTATTAAATGTATTAATATTTTATATAATTCAAGTTGTAATTCTGTTGAATTTGTATTTCAGCATTTATCATCACAACACTGCAGCTTTCCATGACAACTGAAGGCATCATCATAGTCCCTTTTCCAAATAAAAACCATAGCACTTATTTACCAGGCAGCAAGAGGACACTGAACTTCAAGTGACCTGAATAGGGAACTCTGTGCTTCTGAAAGTCATTAGAAGTTCCTTATGGCAGTAGAAGCTGTTCAGTGGGGCAACGACAATGAACTGATTCATTGTTTTACAGTAATTGTTTGGAGCCAGTCAATCCAAAGCCAATGGTTAAACTATCATTTTAGGTCTTAGCAACATCCCATGTACCTTCTATATCCTCCACTCATATTCCCAAAGGCTGAATTGCTGATTCACTGCATGAATGGCTATTTATTAGATGCAACAATTTTCAATCCAATTTCTGAATTGCATTAGGAAAGGAAAGGGAGGTACTAAAACCAAAGTTCTTGGAAGCATCTGCCTAAAGTAGCCAAGATATATTCATAAAACTAATTTGAGAAATAGGGGTGGCCAGGTGATGAGCAACAGGGGAAGAGAGAAATCATACTTCAATTTTAAACTTCATTACATCAAAGAAAAAAAGATGATGTTCAGGATTTACAAACTATAGCAGTGTACACTTTCTTTAATGTGTCTTGTTCTTTTAAATAAAAACTTGGGTCCCTGGTGAAAAATGACCTGTAGACATTAGGCTATTTGCAGATGGAAGTGGAGTATGTATGTACATATGTCCAGTGGCCAAAACGTTGAAGACACCTGGGCTCATGTGCCATTGTACATAATCCAGCTCAATGTCGATAGAAGCTCACTTAGTTAATCCTGGGCTTGTTTCTATAAATTTTATTTTAAAGGCAAGATCTCTTGATGCAATTAGAGAGAATAGTCTGTCTCATAGGCTACACACCAGGGACACAGGCGCTCTTTTTCTTGAGCTCTCTGAAAACAGTTTCTGGAAACTTTTAAGTTATTCAGAATGAAATTCATAGCAAGAGTTTCAGAACTGAGAACCATTTGGGAAGGCTCTACTTCCATGGGCTTTGAAGAGGGAAAAATATTGACTGTTTCTTGGCAATGATACCAGAGTCACTATTGCATCATTCCTCCTGATTGGCACCCAGAGGTCCACCTTTAAGACATCTGACATTGCAAGTGGGCACTTGGTTTTGGCCTCTTGGTCCAAAGGCCAGTTAATTCTAAACCCGAGCAGTTCTTTGGGGAAGGAGTTTTCAGGTTAGCAAAACTTGGCTGTATCCCTTTTTTTTTTTCACACTTTCCCATTCTGCTTTCCATGTTTATTAAAACAATTTTATACATATTAAGTCCATCTGAAATACATTATGTAGGCCTCTTGTATGTGAGGTATATATGTTTGGGGTAGAGGCTATGAGAGAGGATCAGAGGGTTTCCTGCTTTTCCTACTTTGTAGTGAGTAGATAGTACAATGTAAACTTAACAGCTGTATCACTTCACATGACCACATTCTGGCTCAAGTTACAGAAACATGATCATGTCATGCTAACAGACTACAATGGATGATCAATCTCTTCTTTATGCCTTCTATTTATTTTCCCCTTCATTTTAATTTCTGTGGTTATGAAGATGGCTATTCTATTAAAACCTAATAAAACAAATTTCTCTTGTCTTCATAAATTAAGCTTGCCTTGCAGGCAGCCAAAGTAAACATTTATTGCCAACTTGTAATTTGAAACTAAGAAAATAAGAAACAACTTGAATATTCTTAAAACACAGCATATGCCCTCTATCATAATCTTCATTTTTATGTTACTGATGGTACATATGGTCTGTTTCCCTGACTTGAGGGCATTATTTCTTCAGAGATATCTCTAGACACATGCACATTCTTCTATCAAAACCTTCAGTCAATAACCTTGAAGCCTATGTTTTTATGTAAAATGTCTCTAGTTTTGAAAAGAAAGGGAAATATCAAATATGATAGAGAAAGAAAAATAGGGTAAAGTCTACCTAATGGAATTATCCTCACAAATCTGCCAAACATTGCTGCTGCCTTCCTAGAATTTCTAGCTGTAAATAATGCTAGACATTGGCATAGATGCTGAGCTTCCAAGCAGGGCTCTACAAAGCTCATGGAAATTATTTACTTGTTATTTATACATGGTCTTCAGGAAATCTGGGATAAAAATCTGAATATTCTAATGTTTTCCTTGTTTCTTAAACTACTATAATTCTAAGTGCTTCTGTAGCTGTCAGCTCCAAAGTTGTTTCTATTTAATTTAAACATATTTAGAGACTTATATAGGGAATGTGCCTTACATTGATAAATATCTGGTGTAAAAATTAAATACGAAAATTGTCTTAAAATCGGGACCCTTTGAAATATTACTCACATAAATCCTAAGTAGGTAGAAAGAGATAGCTGAGGTTAGAACAGAAGGCAATGTTTGAGGAAGCAAGTCAACATCCTACAAAGGAAACCTAGCAGGCTTCAACCCAATGCCTATGTCTAGAGTGGATGTTTCCAGAAAGTGATAGTGGCAGTGGCAGTAGTGGTGGTGGCAGTGTGTATGTTATGGGGCTTGGGGAGTCATTAAAGAAATTGGGGGGAATGCAGGCACCAGAATTCCACAGCCTGCATAATTGGCTTTCATTCAATAGACATCTCTGCATTCAGCGCTGTAAAGTATTCAGAAAGTTGGGTAGAATCCTTAGAAAGAGATCTGGATAGAATGTTTGTTTATTAAACATGTAAATCAGAATTATTGTTTAAATCTAGTTCCAGTCAAGTTAATATTAATGATTCAGGAAATTTGCAAGGGCCTTAAACACAATATTTCTTTAAAGTCAGTGGTTTCCTTGGTTGATAATAAGAGTGGAAAATAGATACATTTTCTAAGAGTAAACTGTGGCAGTGTCCTTAATCAAGAGCAAAAGCTCTGTTGATTTTCAGTTAACAGGAAAGCGGAAGTCTCCTGACATCTCCCTTCTCACATACACACACATAACAGCAATTGCTTGGTCTTCATCACTATAATTAAATAGCATAGTAATTTGAATCTCTGGCATACAAGTTAACTGTCATATCACTGGTTGAGATCTCAGCAGTAGCTTAACAGAGATAAAATTGGAAAAGAGAGCCTTTAACACAAATTAAAAAAAAAAACAAGTCACATGCAAATACCAGATGTTTATAGATGGGTAGTCCTTACAAAGTTAAGACCACGTATTTGCCACATAGTAACAGAGTAAATCTCCCAAGATTTGAATGCATGTACAGGCCATTGTCATCAAAGACTTCCTTTAAATAATTGTTACACAGTATAAGTGAAGGCTAATAGACCATTTATAAATGCTGTTTCTTGGCAATCAGAGCCCCCTGGAGCTGCCCGTGTGTGTGTGTGTGTGTGTGTGTGTGTGCGCGCGCACGCATGTAGACATTAACAGCCGCAGTTGGGCTGTGGTGGAGGAGGAGTTTCCTTGAGTCTTGGACTCTGCTTTGCTGCAGTGATGGCTGGGTCCGTCTCCAAACTCTCTGACATTTTGTCACAGATGATATCCACGAGGCGCTCAAATGTTTGCTTGACATTAATATTATCCTTGGCACTTGTTTCAAAAAACTCAAATCCTGGAGGAAACACACAGAAACACAGCTTGATCATTTTACATATCCGAAATTCATGGGGAATAGATTATGGTTTGAGCGGTAAAAAGGCAGGCATGCTTCAGTCGTGTACAACGGGTCTTTTCTGGGTGAGAGATCACAGGTGGGCTTGAGGCACCATCTGAGAAAATACAGTGAAGAACAGCTAGGAAAGAGGGGTCAGTGATACACATTTGATCTTTCTCTGCTGCTTCAATATCCTGTCAACATAGCTGAACACATTTTACAATAGTATTCCTTGGCAGAATGTAGCGACATTAAGAATCCTTAACATGGACCCTATCCTTGGGTCATTTCTTCCCACACCATATAACCACTTGGAATCATTTCAAAAACTGGCATTATTTGGCATGTTTTCTTTTCTCATGTTCTACCAAAGTTTTTTTTTTTCATTTTTTCATCATTTTGAGGCTTAGAAGATACCATGTGTATATTCTGTTGAAAAAGAGACTGTTATGTTGTAATATAATCCAGCTCCAACATTTTCTCTGTTTACCCTGTAGCTTCTTGTCCTGCGATTATTCTGAAGGCGGCTTCTGGTAAATTTTTGGTATTTATTAAGACACGAGGTGGCGCTAAAGAGTCACAGGTGTTATTTTATGCCTGTTTCAGTCTTCTGTAGGATATTTGTGAATAGTATTAGACCTATGGACTTTTGTGTATCACTGAGGCTATTTATTGGGTACTGATATTCCCTAGCTTCTGCTACCTATTGGCAGCATTAACTTTAAATTGATGACTTGATGAGCAGCCGAATGACAAGGAACTGTCTCACAGGTCTCCTGTTGTGCATCCCAGTACCTGGAAGAAGCAACCACAGTCTGCTGCTGTCCACACAATCTTATCACTCTATTGTTTGCTTTCGTATTCACTGGCAGAGCTTGCCAGTCAGTTGCCATGACAACTTCCCCACCAGGCCAGCCAGAGATTGCTCTGGTCCATTCAGGGGATGTTGATTTAGAATGTGTTGAGCTGAACACAGAAAGCTTTTCTAATCCATCCTGAATTTTACACCCTATAAATCTGTCTGGTTACATCTGGTCCTATCTCAGAGGAGCCACATGGATTCAAAATGATTAAGTCAGGCCATTTTATCTCAACTTTTGGAGCTAAAGGAGAAAGAATAGATTAATACTTTGCCTCCATGTCATAATCCTTTAGATAACCTAGAAATCCTGCTATTTTCCTAAATAGTATTGAAGTTCAGACAGCAAAAATCAGATATTATGACTCACAATTTTTAATTATTTTACTGTTTTGTCAGATGACTAAATCTGAGCTGGAATTTTGTAACTATTTTATGGTAAAAGTCAAAATGAATAATTACCAGATTTCACAAAAGAAAATACCACTAGAGCCAGGCTCTAAAAAACAGAAGTGGGTATGCCAAACTATTTTTGGTTTATAGCTCTCTTTCATTTTGTATCTCTGGACAATGATTGTGTAGTTCTCTTACTGCCTGCATTTCTTATCAACACAGTTAGTTTGAACAGTCTATAGGGCTAGAATCCTTAATTTTCAACCACTGGATCCAGATTAGGAGGAGGGAAAGGATGACTCTAAGGAATGCCATTATTGCCTAGATATCATAACTGCTCTATTTGCATCTTTGGGGGGATTTTCCTAGTACTGATGGGAAGATGCTTCGTGTCACAAGATACTAAAAATCCACTAAGAAGTCAAGAACCCTAGATGAGACTTTGTACAAAAATAATCCTAGAATTTAGTACCAAGATATAATTTATAGGTTCATTTCTCTCATCTGTTTCCCCAACCTTGTTTTACATATCAGCATATTTGGAAAAGCACTAAACTTGAAAGCTATCATAAGAGATCTAGCCATTGTTGAAAGGTGGTAATTCACACGAGCACTTGTCAAATGTAACTTCTTTAATCTGGGGACTGAGCCACTGTGTGACACTGGTGTACAACTTGAAGTTAGTAAAATGATCCCTGGTTACAAAAACCAGAATATTCTCTGCTTTTCTGCCATAATCTCAAGCTCCAAAACTCACAAGATGGTGTCCCAGGAAAAGAATACCATATTATAACAGCACTATCTTCCCAGTGTAGCTGGGCAGGAGATCATAAGATGAGGAGAAGGATAGATTATTAGCCAAAATACATCAATAGCCCCACTGTCAAGGCTTCACTAGCTACACCATGAGCAAGTCACATTTCTACTCTACTTTTCTCATTAATGACATTTGCCTTCCTGTCTTGCAAAGTTATTATGAGGCTCAAATAAGAAAATGTGGGTAAAAGCACCAAACCAATAGACAATATTATTACTATAATAATAAATAAAGTAAATGGTAAAATAAGTAAAGTAATGGTAATAATAAACTAACATTTATTGGGAGTGTGTTATAGGTACCATTCAAAACAATTTGTGCTATTTAAACTCACTGTCTCTTTGAGTAGATGCTATTATTTTCTCCAATTTACTGATAAAACAAAAGCGTGAAACAGCCTCAAACAGCCCAGGGAGTTGTTTGCTGTTCCTAGCTGGGCTAATAGAGGAGCCAGAATGTGAATGACTAGCGTGCAGGCTCTTCCACTGTTCCAGTTTTGCTATAGGAGGGCACTTCTGACTTGTACTAGATAAGCTGTGTTATGTTATTATTAATCACTACAAATGCCATGAGCTTTCATCAGGTTAAATAATCAGAAAAGTCATGGCCATGATTTAAGACTGTCAATAAACCTAATGAAACCACCATTTTGGGGATTCCAAAGATTCTCTAAGATTTTGGCTCCTTAAGATTGATTCATCAAGATAGCTATTATGATAGCTGTACCTCTATACAGACCTACAGATTTATAGACATAAAAGCTTCTAAATATTCCACTGATTGTCACTCATGATGGCCCAAGTTTCCATTAAATGAGATATTCAAGAACAAAATCATGATTTTTAGTATTTTATCATTTAGTCCTTTAAATTCAGGAAAAATGGAAATTGATTGTGCAATACATAACTCTCTATCCAGGTGGATCAGTGTCTTCAGACACTTGTGCATTTGCTCCACAGTTGAACATGCACAGGGATTTAAAGATCATGACCACAAATCCAACCACTTTTGCCTTTATTCATCTACTAACTCACAGGATTCTGCAGCTGCTACCCCCTAGTACCTCAGTGTTTTAACCTCAACCATAGCAAAATAAGCTCATTCTCAGAAACCTTTATCCTCCCATCCACACGTATTAATCTCAGTAGGGAACCAGCGCACCAGTCAGTGATGCTTCAGTAACAGTGACAAAACTTTGAAGACAGCTGCCAGTGTGCTGTGTGGGAAAGTATGGTTCAGCAAGATCAAATAAGTAGCCCAAGGTCAGACAGCAAGCTGACTGTCAAATCTGACTAAGATCTCTGGGTAAATAGGTTACGATTTAGCTTCCAGTCTTGGACACCTACTCCTCTCACTGTTATTAATACTTCCAGCACATGTTTTTGTTGGCTGGTCAGCAAATGCTTTACAGGAAGCTCTAGAAATCTGACTATTATACTTTTATTTCTCCTTATCACATGTGTGACTTCCCTCTGGCAGAGACACACTGTTCCCAAGAGGAATGAGCCACATGCTATGGCCCAGCACATTCCATGTTGTCTTTCCTCACACTTGCTCCTCCAAGGATAATCTTGTGCTTCCTAAAAGCCATGCCAGGCACAGAAAGACACTGTTCTCCATGACCTCTAGCTTCAGAGTCTCTTGGCACCTGGAGGTAGAATCTTGGAAAGAGGTCTTTAATTGACTTTAGTGGTACAGTTCGTACATACATTATGGCCATACTCAACACTGAGAATTTGTACCTGTGTGTGACACATCTTGACTTTCATGTTTTCCCTTTTCCCTACCTTCTCTATAACCCCCACCTTATATATACAAGCCGTTCTGTTTATACTATCAACTTTTTTCCCTTCTTCACTTTCTCCTATCTGCCTTTTCCCTTTTGTATATTTTCTTCCTATTTCTCATTATCTATCATACATATTGGCATTCATTTACACCTTCAGTTTTTCATATTAGAGAGAAGATATGGAATTTGTACCTCTGTGTTCTATTTATTTCACTTATGAGTATATCCTCAAGGTACATCCACTTGAGTACAAATGATTCATATTTATCATTATTTAGGGCAGAGTAATAATCCATTAAAAAATAACCCACATCTTTGTTCAGTCTCCTGTTGATGGGTATTTGGGTTATTTCCAAGATTTAGTTATTATAAACGGTCCCACCATAAACATGGGTGAACATATGTCACTGCGGTATGATTCTTTTAATTCTTTCATGTATATATCTAGCAGAGGAATAGCAAGGTCAAATGGGAACTCAAATCCTAATTTTTTAAGGAATCTCCACACTGATCTCCACAGTGGTTGTATCAGTCTACATTCCCACCGAAAGTGGAGAAGGGTTCCTTTCTCCCACAGCCCCACCAGCATTTGTTGATTAATTTTGTAAAAGCAGCCATTCTTTGTGGAGTGAGATGAAATCTCAGTGTTGTTTTCATCTGCATCTCTTGAATGACCAGAGATGTTGAGCATTTCTTCATATGCTGCTTAGCTGCTTTTACTTCTTCATTTGAAAAATATCTGTTCATTACAGATGCCCATTTTTGAATTGAGTCTTTAAATGGGGAGGGGACTGGTTTTTTAAAAGTTCTTTATATGTTCTAGAGAGTAGTCCTTTGTCTGAGAAACAGCTGGTAAAAATTCTTTTCCACAGTGTAGGTTCTCTTTTCACTTTGTTGGTGGTTTCTCTTGTTGTGCAGAAGCTTTTTGGTAAGTGAGGTCCCAGTTGTTGATTCTTTCTGCTAGTTCCCATGTTGCTGAGGTTTTATTCATAAAGTCTTTCAACATGCAAGAATTTATGGGGACACAATGAAAGCAGTTCTACAAGGGAATTCATAGCAGTGAATGCCCATACTAAGAAAATAGAATGAGCTCAAATAAACAACCTAATGCTGAACCTCAAGCTACTAGAAAAAGAGGAGCAAGATAAATCCAAAGCTTGTTCAATGGAGGATATTATAAGGATTAAAGCAGAAATTAATGCAATGGGAACTAAGAGAATGATACAAAAAAATCAATGAATAGAGGAGTTAGTTTTTTGAAAGAATAAATAAATAGACAAAGCCTTAGCAACCTTATCAAAAAGAGAAAAAAAAAAGGCTCAAATCCAAGCAAGTAGGGATAAAACAGGGAGAAATCACCACAGATCCAGCAGAAATTCAGAGGAGAATAAATACACACTTTGGAACTTGTACTCCAATAAGATGGAAAACACAGAAGAAATGGATAGATCCCTAGATGGACTTCCAAAGTTGGAGAAAGCAGATATAAATATGCTAAACACCCCAGTATCAATATGTGAAATTGGAAATATAAGTAAAAACCTACCAACAAAGAAAACTCCAGATCTTGGAAGGATTTTTAGAACAATGTATAAAAAAAGAAGTGGAGAACCACCAAGCTAACCCAATGCCCCTTTTATGACGTGCATATCACTGGAAGGGGCAGCAGAGGGAGGGTGCAGACCAGATCTCAATGGCAGGACCAAGAACAATGATTCTTTATTCTAACTGCATAGGACTGGAACCCGCCCTGCACCGGAATCACCAAAAGTGCTTCAGGACTTCTAAATTCCAACCAAAACATTCTAAACTGGAACCAGGAGTGGGGTAATGGATCCTCAGAACACACTTCTTCACAGGTTGCTAAGGTTTCTTATGCACGTGAAAGGGTAAGATTCACTCTCTTCTGTACATTCATACTCTCAGCAGCACATTTGAAAGTAGATGAAATGGAGAAAGAGATGAGTATAGACCTATGAATGGATAAACACAATGTGATATACACAAGCAGTAGCCATTTTTAACCTTAATAAGGAGGAAATTTTGATCCTTGTTACTATATGGATAGCATTTCAGGACATTAACTGAAATAAGCTAGTCCCTATGAGAAAAATACTATATTGTTCTACCTATATGAGGTACCTAGAGAAGTTCAGTTCTCAGAGACAAAGTAGATGAGGTTGCCATAGGCAGAGGCAATATTATAGGACTCATTTTATACGAAATTTTCTGAATAGGAACATTTGTAGAGTGAGGATCCAGGTTAGTGGTGACCCAGGGGGAACTTAGAGATAGAGGGGGAGGGGGAGTAAGTAATACTGGGACTGGAATTCTCTCCTGGAGTGATAAAAATCCTTCACCCCTGATTGTGATGAAGGTTGCATAGCTTTGTGACTGTCTGAAAATAAGTGAATGATACCATTTATAGGGGAACCTGAGTGATATGTGAATTATATCTTAATAAAGTTCTTACATATTTTGAACATAGAGTGACTGCCCTACTTAAATGAGAAGATGTACAGACCTTAGACATCTACTCTAGAAGGAAAACCCAAACATCCTACTGGGAAAATCATGTCAGCACCTGGCAGAGTTCTCCATTAGAAACATCTCCTACCCTCTCCAAACCCTTTCTAGAGATACTTAAGCCCAACCCTTTGGCTCTGGCTCATTGAAGGTGAAAGAGAAGTGATGTTGAGAACTTTCTGTTGAATGTGAGAAGCATGACTTCCCCGGCACGGGTCTGGCTTGCTGGCATTGTGAGCTACTGTGCTGACTAAGTAGTGAAACCTTCAGAGAGCCTGGCATCCTTCCTCAGTGATCTCAGGGGCACCAAGAGGGCCTGAAAGACAAGAGCACCTGCTCACAGAAGTGGTGGGCTCTGAGCCTACTGAAAAGTCACAGCACCTCAGAGAGTCCTTTCCACTTACGATTGCGCTGTTAATATTTGACCATCCCACATTCCTGTGCACTAATGAAACAGTCCTATAGATGCTGCTTCATTCACACACATCAGTAACTATACCACATCATGAAATATCATTTGTTTTCATATGATATTCTGCAGACCCTGGTTCTTTTTCCATCCCAGGAAACTTTTCAACACCAGATGGCTTGATGAACTTGCAAGCTTCCCTTTGAAAGAAAAACCACAATTGCTATTTTTTTTCCTGGAACATAGTTATAAATATCATAGTGCAGCACATCACGTTCATCCCCAGTTGTTTTAAGTCCACATTCTTAGGTTTTACTTCTCAGACTCTCAAATAGGATCTCCTATTTCCAATGCTATGAAATCTCTTGGATAAACCAGAACTGCAAAAGAAGGTCATTTTGCAGTTGGACAACATTTGGGCCAGAAGTAAAGACTGCTGAACAGCAGGACAAGCTGTCATATTAGGCTGTTCCATCTTGGGCCCCAGGCTGGAGGCAGGCATTAGTAGGGGGAGTGGGTGTGGATTTTGACCTGTTTTCCTAAAGAAGGGCAAAAAACACAGGCCAAAGCCAGAGCGAAGCAAGAACAGGAGGGAATCAAAGGTTAGTGTTGAAAAAAAATCACTATTTCTATCCCTAAATTCTTGTCTTTCACAGGCATGACCAGATGGTAGGATGCTGCAACTATTCAGAGATCATTCAGTGGCTCTAAGGATTCCTGCGTCCTGCAGAGAGGATTTCCTCCCTGCCTTTCCTCTTCCAGACATCAGCCAGAAGCCTTCAGGTCTGGGAAAAGCTCACTCTGGAGGAAAGAGTTGTCTGAATTTGCTTTTGTCAGGGCTGCACACCTCAAATCATCTTTAGCTTAAAAAAATCCAATTCCCACAGCCTCACGTTTGCCCCTTCTGGGACTTTCTGTTCCCTGTAATCCTAGACCTACACCCTCGCATCCCAGCCCTCCACTTCAGCCAAGCCTATCCTTGCCCCATCTGGTGGAGGGCTCGACACAGTTCCTACTGCATCTCTGCCCACTTGAATCTACCTTGAAGCAGTCCTCTCCCCATTCTTATATAACCCTAAGGTGGAGTCTGCTGCGTGTGACAGCTAGCCCTCAAACTGCTGAAAATTTAATCCTGGGCCAACCTTTAAAACCAACTCAGGAATTTCCCTCATATACAGATGGCTTCTGGTATCTTTATACTTTGGACTACTTAACCCGCTAAGCCTTTGAGAGTGCGCCCTGGAGCTGGCATGCTGCAGATGGCATTGTCTCTCCTACTGACCACAGGACACTCACGAGTTGAAAGAGGAAAGGTTCACCTTAGTTCACTGTCTGGACAGGTTTCAGTACACAGTTGGCTAGTTCTAAGGCAGGCCAGCAAGGCAGAGGGACACAGCAGAGAAGATACAGTTCATAGAACTGCTGGCAGGAAGCAGTGAGGTTTTCTTCTTTCTGTTTTAATTCTTTCCAGGAAACCAGCCTATTGGCTGGTGCCATCCACACCCAGGGTGGCGCTGGCCTCCTCAGGAAATCATCACCCACCATCGGGACTGTGCTAAACCGATCAGTAGGTGGATTCAGATTCAAACACCCGTGATCATCTTCCTTGGTGGTCTAGTGGTTAGGATTCGAGGCTCTCTCAAACACCCATGGTCCAGTCACTCCTGGGTCTCGCATGTAAGCACACGGGGCTTTGGAGGGAGAATCCAGATAAAAGCCCCAGCACTGTGAAATCCATATGTCAGTTATCAGCTGTCTTTGCACTTACATAAGCGTTTCTTTGAACCCATGTTTTTTATTAAAAGCAGGGAAATGAAAGCTATGCAGAGAAGGGCTCCTCATTTCAAGAGAAGGAAGAAAGCACCTCACTAATTTTGTGAAAATACTTTCCTATGAATGCAATCTGCAAGCAAATTGTGTTTGAATCTTACATCTGGATGCTTTGTCAGTTAATTGTTTCTATCACCTGCCTGTCCCTTGTAGATAGTTGAGTTTGCAGACTTGCAGACAGAGCCGAGTTTCCTTCTGGATACAAGGTCTTACCTGATGACACTAGACCACACTCGGAATTACCCGCTTCCTTTTAATTCTATATATATATATATATATATATATATATATATATATATATATATATATATTTTTTTTTTTTTACCATAAGTTTAGAGCTTAGTTTTATGTAAGGTATATACTTGCATGAAATTAAATTCAACCTTTTAACTATTTTAAAAGTGTCCAGTTTAGTATATTTTAGTAAATTCAGTGTTATTCCACCATCACTATTAATATAATTCCAGAACTTCACCATCCCCCCATACATTCTGTGTCATTAAGCAGTCACACCCCATTTCCTGCCCACCCCATACTAGACATGTTTTGTTCTGCAGATAGATTGTACATCTCATATGGTGTTCTCCACATCCCTTGAAATAGTGCCTGAATAACCAGGTGTCCACAGATGTTGTCTAATTAAAAGATTGATTGTCCTTAATTATCTGGGAGAAGCCAGTGATGGGGGAGGGTGGAGAATGAAAGGAAAGAGAATCACTTTTGTCCTTGTAAAATGACTAAACCGGTGAGCAATTTTGTCGGCCACATTACTGCTAGATGGAGTTTACCAAGCATGGAATTCCACATAATACCATTTTGGATTTGCCCTGTGGGAAATGTGTGATATAAAACAAATTAAACCAGCTCTATTCACTCATGAGGAAAAAAACACATTTTTGAAAAATCTGAAGAAGTGCAGGTTGTTACACTTCAATACCTGAACCACTCTTATGGTGTTGAGAAGGCAAGTCCCGTCAGACTGACTTTAATAAAGAGATAAGGATCATTTATTATTGTCAAAGTGGCTATTTATATGCAAAGAGGTGCAAAGTGTTTCTTTTCTTTTTTTTTTGAGGCAGAGTCTCGCTTTGTAGTTCAGGCTGGCCCTGAGCTCAGCCTCAAACTCACATCACAGCAATCCTCCTGCCTCTGCCTCCTGAGTGCTGGGATTACAGGCGTGAGCCACCACGCCCGGCACTGTGGTGTGTGGTACTGATGGCTGCTGGGTGTGAGTCTTCACACCCAGTATGGTATGTGGTTACCGGGAATCGAACCTGGGTCCTTCCTTACACTTGCAAGACAGGCACCGGAACCACTGAGCTAAATCCCCGGCCCGCAGTGTTTCTTAAAGTTTGTCCTCTTAAATTTCTTAAATATTCCCTTTGTAATTTCATACATTCTAGTGGGTTTTCAGTGGTAAAGGAGTTAATTTCCAGCTCAGCCCATTTATGAATTATCAACAATTACGTCAATCCTTTAACTTATATGGGATTATATATGTATACTAGCATTTATATGTTATGAATTAGCAGATTATTTTTGTTTTTTAATTAATTAAGGATGGCACATTTTAGATATACATAATGATCACATTCATCATAGGGAATTTGTACCTGGTTGATTTATTGATGATAGCCACTCTTTCTGGGGTGAGGTGAAATCTCGGTTGCTGTTTTATTTTTCAGCTCTTGAATGACCAGTGATGTTGAACATTTTCCATTTCTTTATTCGCTGCTTCTACTACATCTGAGAACTGTCTATTTATCTCAAATGCCCATATTTGGATTGAGTCTTTAAATTTGGGGATGGGTATGATTTTGTTGAGTTCTTTATATTTTCTAGATATTAGTCTTTTGGGAAACAGTTGTCAAATTGTTTTCTCTCTGATGGTAATTTCTCTTGCTATCCAAAAGCTTTTTAATAAGATGAGATTCCAGTTGTTGATTCTTTATGATGCCCGTGTTATCAGGGTATTGTTCATAAAGTCTATGCCTACACCAATGTCTTCAAGAATTCTATTTTAACTTCCAGCAGAGTTAGTGTTTCTGTTCTAATATTTAGACCCACATGGATTTTAGTTTAGTGCATAGTGAAAGATATGGGTCTAATTTTAATCTTGGGTATGTGGAAAGCCAGTTTTTCCAGCACCATTACAGAAGCTATCTTTCTTCCAGTGAAGGCATTTGGCACCTTTGTCAAAGTTAAGGTGGTTTGGAGGCCAGGGATTTAGCTCAGTGGTTCTGGTGCCTGTCTTGCAAGTGCAAGGACCTGGGTTCAATCCCTGGCAACCACATACCATACCGGGTGTGGAGACTCATGCCCAGCAGCAATCAGTACCACATACCACAATGCTGGGCGTGGTGGCTCACGCCTGTAATCCCAGCACTCGGGAGGCAGAGGCAGGAGGATTGCTGTGATGTCATTTTGAGGCTGAGCTCAGGGCCAGCCTGAACTACAAAGCAAGACCCTGTCTCAGAAAAAAAAAAAAAAAAAAAAAAGTGAATGTGGTTAAATATTTCTAGAGCTGTTGGGGCATCTTCTAATCTGTACCATTGATCCTTGGTCTTTTTTTTGCCCGAACCATGCTGTTTTTACCCTAGTAGCTTTGTGGTATCATTTCAACTCAGGGATTGTGATAGCAGGTTATTTATGTTAAGAGGTGCTGCCACATGACATACAGCATATAATGTAATATATTTTTAAACAACAGAGCCCAAAGTAATGATATTTCAGTGTAATATCCAAAGACGTGGAATCTTAAATATAACTAACAGTTCTAACTAAGCATGATCATTTGCCATCAGTCAAGGTCAGGAAAGTTCACTAGAGGTTTGGGAGCCAGGAGGAAGACACGGAGCTGTGGGAATGTCTGACATGCCTGCACTATGTCTGCAGCGTGGGAACAGTTCTGAAAATGACTGTTGCTTTATATATGATGTGATACAAACTGTATATATCAGACTACTTGTTTATATATTCTTCTCATATACGTATGCTACATAACATGCTGACTCATTAGCAAGAGGAAGGTTGAGGTGAAAAGCCTAACTTCAGCCAACCTGACTACCCCAACTTCCCCCTCTACCCTTTATGTGCAGATACAGTATTACATTCCATATTTTGCATTTATTGACTTTATGGAATTAGCTCTATGAAGCTGAGAAAAGTATTTACGTCATGCATGTGATTAACAGGACAAGAACTGAAGTCTGACACTTCAGCCCACAGGTAACCGCTACAGTCTGCATGTCTTCCTTCATGTCTATCAGTTCTGCATATTTTGTGCTCCACCTAACATTATGGAATAATAACTATTGGCTTCACAAGAATATTTGTGGTGATTTTTTTACACTACAAGTAATATATCAAGTCTTCATGTTTACTTAGTCTTAACATCAAGAAATCTCTAAATCTAAATCCTTTCACAGCTAACCCCGTTTACTTCCATTCTGCCCAGAGAAAACTATACAAACTTAACCTGAATGATTTTTTTTTTCATATGCGGATAAATTCTGAAAGTTGTAATGAAGTTGGCTTTTCTCCTGATTAAGTCTAGATCTGGAAAAGGAACTGTTTTTATAAGCAGTTGGTTTGTTCATTAAGTACTCAGAACTGAGAATAAGATGATGAATCTTAGTCTATAAAGCTCTTTCTTTCAGTGGCAACTTCTTTGTGAAGTAAAACCAAACCAGGTGAATGCCAGTTAATTAAAGTCGAAAGTGAAAGAGAAATAGAATAGAGAATAGTATCTAGATTGAGTGGGGAAATCTGATGGCTTTCATGGATGAGACATCACAATATTTGGGAGGAGGGTCATTGGAATTTGGGATTCAGACTAGAAAAAGTCGTCTACTGAGAATAAAGTTACCAAACAAGCACCACAGAATACATATGAGTAAGCACCTGCAGAAGTAATCTGCAGCAGGATAAGACTCATAAAATACGTTCTGGTGAGAATGAGATGCTTCCTAAAACCTGGAAAGGAACTCGGGTATCTCCTCAAATTTTCAACATGGAAGGAAAGAGTTCTCCTGTACATGTGGTCCAAGGAATTAAACATTTCCAAGGTGAAGTTCTCAAAATGAAACGGAGCTGGTCTGCAGAGTGAAATAAGAAGAGTCAAGGACTGGGAGTATTCAGTGCTCGAGGGGCAGGGTGCTCCTGTCATGAGCTGTGTGGGAACACGGGGTTGTCTGGCCACTCCACCACATAAGGAAGTACTGTCCTCACTCAGAGGTGTTCTCTTCATGTACAGACCCGGCAGCCCATGAGCACTCGCTAGGACAAAGGAACATGCAGCATCATTTGGATCCTTCTCTTCTATCTGGACACATGGGGCAATCTTATGAAATTGTCTTTCAGGAGTATTTTTTCTATTGACACAAAGATCTGCTGATTATTGGACAGGAATACAGGCAGTCCCTGAATTACAATGACTTAACTTACAGATTCTGACTTTTACAGAGGGTGCTATTTTCACTTTGAATACAGTATTTCATAACTGATGCAAGATACTCAACACTGCTGTAAGAGAGCCTTTGAGTTAGATGGCTAGATGGGGCAAATGTGCACTAAACATAGCTGAGCTAGGGCATGCCAACCTATGATGTTTGGTAGACTGAATGCATTAAGTGCACTTTTGATTTAACAATATTTTCAACCTAGGATAGTGGAGCACAATGCTATGCTAAATCAAGGAGTACCTATTACCACTTCTTGGCATGTAAATTCACCAGGACAAATGCTGAAAGGTATTTTAAACTAGAAACCAGTTCATGGTAAATTTGATGTGTGTGTGTGTGTGTGTGTGTGTGTGTGTATGTGTGTGTGTGTGTGTGTGTGTGTGTGTGTGTGTGTGTGTGCGCGCGTGCTTTACTGTGCCCAGTCATGGTAAATTTACCAAAAGGAAAGGAAATAACACTGGCCAGTGTGCAAAGGTGATGAGCAGGTCTGGCCCTCTGCCAACAGCTCCTGCTAAGTATTATTTCATAACACATATAAACAGTCCTTGATTTCAGCTCTTTTAATCCTTAATACTTAGCAGATTAAACTCTTCCTAAATGGTGCCTTTTTTTTTTTACAGTATGTGAGGTTTTTGTTTTACAGTGTCTGAGGTCAAAATAATGAGGTTTATATTTCTTATATCTGATGTTAATTTTTGTTAAGATTAATACTAGTACTTTTGTGTTTTTAAGAACCAAATAAAAAATGAAGCCAACAGTTTATGCAGGTCTTTGTTACATCTAACCAGATTAATTTTTGAACATTTCACAGAATGGATCTGTAAGTCTGTATGTATGGAAAGAGGGAACAACTTGGAAAATCATCCTAAGACAAGAAGCAGTGGCAGGATTCTCAGCCAAATTCAAGAAAATTAAGGCCTGGCCTCCTTTGTGGGCTAAAGCAGGAGGTAAGTAAATAAGAAGTTTATTAGAAGACAAGCTTTACACACAGTGATGGGAGGATAAGGGGAAGTACTTTAGCAAGATTTTGCACATCAGTGGCCTACATACCTGGTGATGGGTGCTAACCTAGGGGTTAAATATTGGTAGTGATTTTGACTAGCAAAAAAAAGTACAGGAAAATCACATAGATGATTTGAGTTCATTAAACAAGCAATGAGCAAATAGGATTCACCGATGTCTTGAAGATTCACTCTGGGCACAGAAGCTGAGTAGTGATCTAGAGGAAAGAAAGTGTTTGGGTCTCGATTTGGTGTGCTTCTCTCAATGGTACACATGATGGAGGTGTCTTGGGCTAGATGCTCAAAACATCTGTCATCCAAACTCAGTTAACTGTTGAGATATTATGACTGCTTATCCTGGGGAATGGGAGTCAAGTGAGAAGTCCTAAGCAATCTGGGATGCGTGGCCACTTTACTCAAAGGAACATACACATTCTGAGGAATGAATTTCAGCTTCCAGTAAAGAGAACAGAGAACTGTAAGTTATGAATACAGACCAAGAGTGAAAAGGACTTGGGGAGCCCAAGGGAGCAGGAGAAGTGGGAGTTCAACTTCTGCTAAGGATAAGGGATAATTACACCTAGACAAACAGAGCAGGTAAGAACATGCTCCTGACTCATTTACCTCCCAAGAACACTTAGGCAAAATGAACAGGAGCCAGGGGTAATGACAGGGTAGCGCTGCCTCTCCGCAGCCAGCTGTGTGCAGCCAGGTACTTAGAACATTTGAATAACAGTGCAGGGACTCCCCGCTGAATCCCGAAGCTAGCACTCCTCCTTCTTTCATAAATACTACAATTAAACTTTAAAGAAATATTTGGAAGCTGCCGAAGAACCGTCAGTGAGAATTTGAAGCAGATGATTTCAATTGTAAAAACAGTCTTCAGGGCAAAGTTGATCTCTGTAGAGTTGCTGGCTCTGCAAGCTGGCGTTTGGGCATTGTTTTTCCTGGAGTTTGGGAGAAATAATAATTTTTTAAAATGAAGGCAAAAAGATCTCCCTTCATTAAATTGATGTGGCTGCAGGCAATGTTGTGGGTCTGAGCTCTAGAGGAAAGCTAGAAAACGGCCAAGGTGGGAGTGAGTCCACCGGAGGGCTTCAGAACTAAACGGCCGTTGGCAAGTCAGACTCACACTAGGGACAGACTGAAGCCCATGAAATGGGAATAGCAGCACAAAGGCATCCACCACCAAGCCTCTAAACCACTAGCAGTCTTTTGCCTGAGAGACGCTTAATGATGAAGACATAGCCTTGGCTCCCCAGTTCTTGTCTGCTTCACTCTTTTGGTAAAGTTTTTTTTTTTTTTAGATTTCTTGAGACAGGGTCTCACTTTGTGGTTCAGGCTGGCCCTGAGCTCAGCCTCAAACTCACATCATAGCAATCCTCCTGCCTCTGCCTCCTGAGTGCTGGGATTACAGGAGTGAGCCACCACACCCGGCACTGTGGTATGTGGTACTGGTTGCTGCTGGGCGTGAGTCTCCACACCCAGTATTGTATGTGGTTGCCGGGGATCGAACCCAGGTCCTTGCACTTGCAAGACAGGCGCCAGAACCACTGAGCTAACTCCCCGGCCCTTGCTAAAGTTTTTTGTCTTGTACAAAAATCAATTCAATGGAAACAGAAAAGGGTGGATACTGCAGTGTGTCATATGCAAAATACTCTTGCTAAAACCTTCCAAACTCCATTGTCTCCCTGTACTGGGTGATAGAGAACCTTTAAATGATGACCACTGAGGCATGTGTGCCATAGGTTTGCCACTCCTGCCCTATACCTTGTAGATTGAATCTCTCTAAAACATTTAAACAATACTTTCTTGTCATCGTTAACTGTATAGATTCCAGGATTGGAGTGCATAGGTTTAAGGCTAGTTCTGGCCACGTGTTCCCTAGATCTCCTCACATTCACCCTTGTGATAGTCCAACACACACTTTTATCCTCCGACTCCATCTGCTGCCTCTTCAGGGTGTGTCCTTTCCTGCATTCCTGTCCCTTCCTGTATTCCTGAGTTGGCTTCCACATACCCTCTCAGAGGGTTTCTGTTTCTCAGACCAAGTACAGACAGTCATCTTTGTCACCGTCACTCAATCAAGTAATTAGTTCTCCTGCCTAAATGGCATAAACAGATCTCCCTCCCCATTTATATTCAAAACCACTGCTTAGGTTAGGGACTCCCAGAGATGATTTTTTTCAACACTCTACTCTAGATTTCCATGAAGAGCTAAACATATTCATTGTACCCCAGCCTTAGCGGTATTTCTACCAGCACCTGGTGTGTGTGTGCATGTGTGTGTGTGTGTGTGTGTGTGTGTGTGTGTGTGTGTGTGTGTCTGCAAGATGGGCCCCCTTGATAGCTCTGAGGTCCATCCAGAACTGAGAACCCCTGAGTGGCCTCTCACACTTCCCCATCAGTTATGTTTACCTCCCATTGGGCCGTGGGCTTTCAGTCTGTCACCACTAAGCTACCCTTGAACTAGTGGCCTTCAAAGGATTTTGATTGTATGATCTTTAGTTAAAATTTCAGCAGTTATAATATATGACTATTTATTTTATGTTATGTATTATACTATTAGACTAATATAAAATGTACCCAATAACTAAAGAAAATTTAAGTTGAGATATCAGTATATATGTTAACTCTGCTTGATGTTAGACACTAATTCTGAAAACTCTGCTATAGTAACTGGTCTGACACGGAGCTCGATCTTGTCACCTCCACTCCACAGTCTGACACTGGTTTCTCAGTGCGTGTAGAACAAGCCCAAGTTCTTCAGCCTCGCAGACACATTCGCCGTGCACTGCCAGCTTCTCTTGGATGACCTCTCTACAGAGCACCGCTTCTGCATGGAGGGACTATCACCTGTTTTTCCATCCATCTGAATCCTTGTTAGTCTTCAGGCCCTGGCTCAAACACTGTCTCTGCAGTCTGACTTGCCCCAGTCCTCCAGACAGGCAAATGAGTGTTCTTAATTTCAAAAGGTACTCTAATCCCGGATCTGCACTCCTTTTATATAGCACTGCATACAGACTTTTAGTAGTCATTATTTTCATGGCCATTACTGATCAGAAGCTTTTGTAGGAGAAGGAATTTTGTCTGATTGTACCTTTCCTCTCTATGCTGGGACAATAGGTGTTGTCCACTAATACTTAAGGCAAGGATGGATGGTGAATGAATAAGTGAGCAAATAAAGAACTGTCATGTATTCCTGAATTCTGTGTTGAAGCATTTATTTTCTGTTTCTAAGGAAAAATAAATTAATGTGGCCCACTGCAGCTTGGGAAGAGAGTCTTTGGCTCATTTATTTTAGCTCAGTGGATTTTTGTACAATTGCAAGTGGCTTTTCGAAATTCTCTTTGGAACCATTAAGGATGTCTTGTCATACAGCCTCACATTCCTTTGCTGGTCCCCGAAAACTTTCTTAAAAGTGTTGCTCCCATTAACCACAGAGAAGAGGCTGGGAGCGTGAGAAGGCCAGCGTTAAGCCACCTGGAAGCCCCCTCACTGCCTGAGCTACAGCTCCCAGCCATGACAAGCAGCCACAGTGACAGCTTCCCTCCTAGCTGGCCAGGCAGATATGCCTGGCTTTTCTCCAGTAAATCAGGGCTCCTCAATCATGTTATACATTCAGAACCTGAGACTTTAAAAAAATGGATGTCAAGGTACAATGCCAGTGATGCCAGATGGCTTGGGCTATAGATGGGACATGGAATTCCTGAAAGATTCCTAGATTATTAAAATGTCCAGCCAAGACTAAGAAGCCTTCCTCTAGATCCATGGTCCTTCTGGATGCATTTTTCTCCCGCCGATTTGGCCTTGTTCGGGTTGAATGATCTCCTCTATCTCTGCTACTCTCAGTCGTAGAGTAGGCTGGGGTGGCACTTCAGACAAGTGAAACAGCACACTCTGTGGTGCAACACATTGAGTTTTAGTTATAGAGAAGAGAAATTGTAAGGAGTCTGAAATAGCGCTTCCCTAAAACTGTACATTACAGGCTTCAAGTAGTTGCCAAGTACTTTACTGGCAAATGCCTGTCTCAGGGTAATATCTACAGCCTCAGCAGAGGGATAGCAAGAATTTCCAGAGGTCTTCACACAGCATAGGACAGGTGCAATTTTCTAGTTTTTTCATTTAGAAAATACCAAGAAGCTGATACATTTCTTAAAGAGTATATATGTGAGTAAAACTATATGTGAGGGGATTTCTTTATGATCTTTCTGGCATCTTTCATGGGGTCATAAGGATCACTAGAAGACTATGGAGTCCATTATCAGTTTGAACATGTTCACTAGATACATATGCCCTCATTTCCTTCCTGACCTTAGAATACTAAACTCAGTTAAGACCTATAATGCATCTCAAGGTTGTGCCAAGGTTAGGATGACCGCAGTGGAGGTTGGCAGTGTGGGAGATGAGATGTGGCACTGAAGGAAAGTGTGTCAGGAGAACCTGCTGCCTTAGGCTTCAACCTCTTGGACCCAAAAGTTCAGGGGGGGTCCCCAACCACACAACTCACATTACAGTTTCTGAATTTCTCTCTTTTACCTGTGTAGGAAATGAAAGGCAAGGGATACGCATCTGAGCATCTGAAAGGAAGAATTCCCCAATCAGCGGCTTGGCTCACTCAGAGTCAGTAGCAATCAGAAACAAGGCCATTGACATCAAGGAAGTATACTTTCCTGTCTGGATTATAATGATATTTTTATTCATTTTAATCATCTTTTCTCCAAGCCTGATATTTGGTGCCTCAGGCAGCATGGTCAATGGGCCTGAAATCTGGTCCTTGCTAGAACAGAATGTAAACCCTCTCTGTTAGCCACGGTAGGTCTACTTCCCCTGTTTTATCTTTTGGGAAAACAGCTGGAGATTCTGTGATATCATTTATCATCTCCAGAGGTAGCTGGTAGCATCGATACATTATCTTGCAGGGATTGTTGTAGTAAGTTAGTATTTATCATATTAATGTGTCAGAGTTCATAGACATAAAATGTCTTTTTTGTCAGTCTTTATATTCTTCCTTTCGTACTCTCTCCCTCCCTCCCCCACTCTCTGAGAAACAAGGTCTCACTAAATCTCGCAGGCTGGCCTTGAACTTGTGCTGCGTTGGTCTCAGCCGCCCACTCATTCAAGTTGACAAGTGTCTGCCACGGTGACGCCTTTACATACTGAAAGCAGTAACTGGATACTCAGTGAAAATCACACTTCTGATTCATCACAGTTTGAAAATGTTAAAAACAAACAAACAAACTGATTGTGGTAAAGGACACATTGTCAAGAATGATGTGCTAAGTGTGTTCAAAATGAGGGGGAGTATTTTAAAGTGGACCAGTAGTGATGTGTCATTTACTATAGTGAATTTTTATTTAAAAGGTTTGTATTTTAATCATCCCTTATTGATCAAATGTTAGCAGCAATTTCTGTCAAATAAAAATATCCATTTTATTGACTAGTTCTGCCACCATGCAATTTCTGGCTCTTCCCCAACTCAAAATAACAATGAGAGATAATGCTAAACGTATTCAGGATGTAGAGGCAGTCACCACAGCACAACTAATGTATTCATGAGAGAGGATTCCAAAACAGCTTCAGTGGCAAGAGTGATGTGATAAGTGTTCTCACTGAGGAGGAGTATTCTGAGAGGAATTAATGACAATGTCTCTTTTACCATAATAAAATTTTTAAAAATTTAAATTACCACAGTAGTTTTTGATCATATCCTGCATATGCATCAGACACATACAGTGCTTGCCAAGCATATCCTCGTCCAATCGCAGGGACACCTGCGGTCACTGCAGGTTCTTACCGCAGCTTGTATATTCATATTGATGTTATCTATTCATATCTATGAGTACAGTGGACGCTACAGTTATGACCAACCTGACATATGAAAAACTTGCGTTAATTATGCTAATACAAGATCCATCTGCTTCTTATTACAGACAGCATGTACTCAGCTAAACATTAAAATATCAGCTGTATCAACTTAGTTACAACCAGCCCCCAGGAGCCAATTGAGTTCATCTGTCAAAGGCCTACTGTATTTTATTTTGACAAAGAAGAACTTTACGAAAAGATTTTGAATTACCAAGCTCTCACTTACCTAACAAAGCAAGAGACAAGGAATCCTCAGTTTCAGGAATGAATTAATTGGTTACAGTTTTTAAGTTATATGAGCCAGTTATACTTTCATGATACTTAATACTATTTTGGATACAATGAGTACACTTCAAAGTCCACAAAAGGGAAAGCCACTTTCTGTGACTTTTTATTTGGCAGATGAATAATAAAAACAGAAAACTCATTTCATGGGGAAAAAAGGGGAAGAAAAATTATTCAGCTTAGAAAGATGGAAAAATTCAAATTTTGTGGTTATCAGAAATTCTCATGGGGGTCTCCTGCCAGAGAAAGGAGAAGGACGCAGGCATAAGTATGGAATTTAAAAATATGTACATACAGGGCCGGGGATTTAGCTCAGTGGTTCTGGCACCTGTCTTGCAAGTGCAAGGACACAGGTTTGATCCCCAGTTAACCACCTACAGTACTGGGTGTGGAGACTCACCCTAGCAGCAATCAGTACCACATACCACAGTGCGGGGCGTGGTGGCTCACGCCTGTAATCCCAGCACTCGGGAGGCAGAGGCAGGAGGATTGCTGTGATGTGAGTTAGAGGCTGAGCTCAGGGCCAGCCTGGAACCACAAAGTGAGACCTTGTCTCAGAAAAAAAAAAAAAAAAAAAAAGTACATATGACATCATGACAACTGTTTGAGTTAGAGAGCAGCCAGAAACAATATCTATTATTTACTTTAGAAAGGAATATTAATACAAATTAAAACACATGAAAACTGGCTCCTAATTATTCATAGAAAAATAACTTTTCTCCAAAAGTAATTATAATTTTGCAGCCTTTTTTCCTCCAACTTTTGAGAAATGTGGGGTTTTTTTTTTTTTTCAGGTTTTTGGAGACAGGGTCTCGCTTTGTGATTCAGGCTGCCCCTGAGCTCAGCCTCAAACTCACATCACAATCCTCCTGCCTCTGCCTCCCGAGTGCTGGGATGACAGGCGTGAGCCACCACGCCCGGCACTTGGTATGTGGTACTGGTTGCTGCTGGGTGTGGGTCTCCACACCCAGTATTGTTATGTGGTTACCGGGGAATCAGACCCGGGCCCTTGCGCTTACGAGACAGGCGCCGGAACCACTGAGCTAACTCCCCGGCCCGATTTATTTTTTTTTTTAATTTAAATTTTTTGTTCTGTTTTGTTTTTTGGTTTGAAACAGGGTCTAGCTTTGTAGTTCAGGCTGGCCTCGAGCTCAGCCTCAAACTCATATCACAGCAATCCTCCTGCCTCTGCCTCCCGAGTGCTAGGATTACAGGCGTGAGCCACCACGCCCGGCACTGTGGTACGTGGTACTGGTTGCTGCTGGGTGTGAGTCTCCACACCCAGTATTGTTATGTGGTTACCGGGGAATTGAACTCAGGCCCTTGCGCTTGCAAGACAGGCGCTGGAACCACTGAGCTAACTCCCCGGCCCAAAATGTGGGTTTTTTTAGCCTTTCAGAGTTTATTAATATGGTTCAGTTATTTTTCTTCTTATGATTTCAAAGTGATTCAAATTTTTCTCATCATGATTTCTTCCCTTTTCCCGAGTAAATTACTTTTATTTTTTAAAAAATATATCCCAAATTATTTCTGCCAATCTTTTCTTAGTTAATACTTATAGACATGATCAAAATATAGAACTTATTATAGTGAAAGGCCATTAACTCCTCAAATATGTCCCTTCCCTTTGAACATATATATTTCACTGTTATTGTCAGTTTCCACTTTTGTGAGTGTTTTAAGGAAGTGTGATAAAAAATACAGTGAATGCTGCAGCCAAATGCATGTTCCTTCACTGGATCTGGCATTACGTGGTTTTTTTCCTCTCCCCCCAAGGTCAACATGGACATGAAAGGTCAGACTTTGAGTTGACTCAGCACATTCAGGGAGTTATGACGAGGCACTTTCAGACATGAAAGAAGACTTCTAGTATTGCTTTAGAAAAGGGCAACAGTCACACTGTAAGTGTGCTCAAAGCAAGGGGAGTATTTAGAGACTGATGAATGACAATGTGTCTTCTATTGTAACCTATTTTGAAAATTTTCAGCATTCTCTGTATGTTGCAATCACTTATAGTTTAACATCTAAAATTTAAAATCTAAGATTTACATATTGATAATTATCATATATATGCATTTTTATCAGTACTAGAAATTGATCCCAGAGCTTTGAGCATGCTGGACAAAAGTCCTATCAATAAAAGGCATCCCCAGCCATGTAATGTACTTGTTTACTAAAAATGATTTTGGTGACAGTGTTATTATATAGTCCAGGGCCAGAACTCTCTAAGTAGCTCAGGCTGGCCTCAGATGTACAGAAATCTTCCTGCCTGAGGCTCCAAGTGCTGGGATTACAGGTGTATATTACCACACCTTGGTTGGTGAAAAAAAAAAATTTTTTTTTTTTTTGAGACAGGGTCTCGCTTTGTGGTTCAGGCTGGCCCTGAGCTCAGCCTCAAACTCACACCACAGCAATCCTCTTGCCTCTGCTTCCTGAGTGCTGGGATTACAGGTGTGAGCCACCACACCCCGCACTGTGGTATGTGGGTACTGGTTGCTGCTGGGCATGAGTCTCCACACTCAGTATTATATGTTGTTACTGGGGGATTGAACCTGGGCCCTTGCACCTGCAAGACAGGTGCTGGAACCACTGTGATAAATCTCTGGCCCGGAAAATTTTGAGATAGGATATAGGCACGTGCCACCACATGCCATATTTCCATTTTTATGTAAATTTAAGAACACAAAACATTTTTATGAATTATCATAAGTACACACCTATAAACTGAATGTTAAAAGCCTACAAAGGAAAAATAGTATCAGCTATAGGAGTATATTCAACTCTAGCCATGATTTTCTTTTCTCTCCTACTACTCCCCACCATCGAGGTCAGAGTTCCAGAAATTTAGTATTGTATGAAAGTCACAAAAGTGCCTGCCACAAATGTAGACTCCTGGGCTTTAACTCTGATGTAGAAGGTCCTACTTGTGGTTGATGAACACACACTTGAAATCCAGCAGAATCAGCTGCAAGTGATTCTAAATCAGAGCTTCTGAATATGCACAGCTGGTAGGTGGCTAGAGAAGCCTGAAGATGATGGCAAGGTCAGGTTGGCACAGGACTTGGGTGACGCATCCCCAGGCAGCATGAAAACATTGGCGTGTTTAGGGACATGCAGGCACGAGTATAGAGAAAAAGTGTGATGGCTAAAGGTGGAAAGTCAAAGTGGAAAGGACGAAAGGAAGTGGAAAGGTCTGCCAAGGACAGAGAACAGAAGGCTGGAGAGGGTAAAGAGTAGAGCGCACCATGCCACAGAAGCCAAGGTTGTGGCATTAACAAGGAGGGAGTGCTCAGCAGGATCATGTGAGACAAAATGACCGGGTAGCAAAGGCCAGCAACTCTGTGTGTGCACAGGCTGTTGTGGGCACTCCAATGTTTCCTGGGAAGCAGGCCTATCTGTCACATTGCATTCCAAGCACCTGTCATATTGTAAACAATCAATGTCTGGTGAACTGAATTGTACTGATGAGAATATTTTCCATAGAGGAATTTTGGAGCTGGGCTGTAATACAGTTCCAGCAAGACCCTAATTAGGATGGGCAAATGCTGTATGAATACAGCCGCCCACAATGGAGATCTAATCATTACCAAATCAATAAGGTGGTTATTTTATGGTAATAACCTTTAAAAAAATACCTAACCTTGGTGTACCATAGTATTCTGGAATACTCAATAACCGTAATATTCTGGAATATTGCCAGTAATTTTTAAAAGCCTTTAAAATAATTCAATTGAGACTCCAAGAGTCTTCTTCCCGACAAAAAATTATCTCTCCTGATCATTTATGGACACGTATAGTCATGAGGTGAATAAACCACATCAAAGGGGATAAAAGGCCCTCCAAGAACATGCATGTGTTGGTTGGCATGACAGCTGTTAAACTGTATTGAATATAGAGGAAAAAAAAATTAGAAACCCGGGGAAGAACTTACCCAGGAACATAAAACCTTTCTGCTTCATGACTCCTGGACCTTTCCCACATCTATCTGTACAGTAAGTAGAGAGGGTTGTCCATGAAGTTCTAAAGTCATGTTTCTGCATTTCCATCCTTCTAAGAACCCATCCATAGCCTGATCTTCTCAACACCAAAGCAGCTTATTAAAGTGGTAAAAATGTACCTCATTACGTGGATCTTTGCAGTAATGACACTGAATGGTTCTTGGTTCTAATCTACTTTTCTTTGAACCAGACAGTTTTTAGCTTTTTTTTTTAGAGAGACAGCTTGCATCTGCACAGGAATTTCTTCTTATGTGGCATATACTTGGCTAGTGGAGAAAATAATGGGAGAGACAGGTGGTTTTCGGAAGGCATCTCCCATTGTCCTTACGGTTTCTGTTCTTCTCTTTCCTTGGAGATGTACAGTTCCCTGTTCTTACTTTCCTGAGAATACTCAGAAAGGCTGCCAAGTTTTTCAGATTCTTTCTAAAACATTGATAAGTTGATAGAAAGAGGGAGAAATGCTATTGTGAGGTCAGACACAAGCTGTGTAACTCTTCCCTGAGTGGCCACTTCTACTGCCAGGAGCTCATTGCTCTCAGGAGAAAATGGTGCAGCTTGTGGAGTGGACTGTGCACCACCCAGTTCGGAGACCACTGAGAGGGGCTCTGCTTTGTAGCCCGTGATGCAACCAAAGAGACTGAGCCCAGATCACCCTTTGTGTAGCAGTGTTTTCAAACGACAGGTTGTGCCTAGGATTCATGTAGAGTTAAAACCAACATTTTGAGAAGAAGATGAAGAGTAAGAGTGGAGAGTGAATCTCTTCTACTAAAAGTAAAATCTGTTTTGTGAAACTTTGTTTCATCCTCTACAAATGCACTGCTTTGCTCAATTGAATATATTTCTTACTGAGATCCTGGACAAAAAGGTTAGACAGTTTCACTCCTCTCAGCTAAAAGTCCTTCAACTTTGACTTGTTTTACAGAAAACATGACCAGAGACCTAAACAAAGAACTCTAGTTCTTTAACCATGAGAGCTGAAATCTTTAACTCCTTTGCACAACAACATTTTAGGCCTTCCAATTTTGCTCCTCTCAGTATTGCGCTCCCAAGGACTCTTTACTCCCAAGGCCTCCCCTCCAGGTTGTTTCAAATCTGCTCTTCTTTGGGGACCTTGGAGCCTCACCTTTCATTTAACCCATATGGTCTCTGTCTCCTCTCCTTACTCTCACTTTCCCACTCACTACTTCTGTAGGCATCTTCTTTGTATTGCCTTACATGCTCCTGTGCAGGTCTCCTGCAACCCTCCTACTGCTAGACTTTCTCACCAGAGATACACCTCTGTCTTCCTGCTGCTTTGCTCTTGGCATCTGCCTCCTGGCTCATCAGCTCCTCACCGACCTGTCTTTGTTGTCTTTGTTATTTCTGTTTTCTTGTATCTCCAGTCTTCTTGCCTGACTGATGACACACTGAGGCCAGCAACTGTAGACCACACCATTTTGGATCCCTAATTATATCTGACACAGTGGAAGGTGTATAATAGATGTTTAGCAAAAATATTTCAACTTAATCAGTCTTCAGTTCCTCCTTTACTCTGGAACTCTGTAGCACTTTGCCCTTTGGATACAATGTTTGTGTTTGAAATGGCTTTGCTAGTTCTAAAGTTCTTACATATTATTTCATTTGACCTCATCTATAAGGGCTTGCTTAAACAGACATAGGTTACTAAGACCTTCACACAGTAACATAGATTCTCGGCTTTCTGTATGTGTGCTTTTTTTTTTTTTAGACAGGATCTTGCTAAGTTGCTAACTTGCTTAGGATGAGCTCAGACTTAGAACCCTCATGCCTTACACTCCCAGAGTGCTGGGAATGATAATCGTTCTTGAGAGATGAGGAGAATGATTCTCACAAAAGTTTATAACAGTGACAGGGCATATCAATGATGTCTCTAGATCCAAAATCAAGGATGTAATCTATTCAGTGCCGTTACCACCTTTTAACAGAAACTTAAAAGCAAAAATAATTGCACAATAAAATGCCCACTCAGTGCAAAAGGATGCGCAAGAAGCAAAAACCCTAAAGAAAGAGCATAAGCTGCTATTTCTCATGCAGTAAGAATATGAACTCTTTGTGCTAACCCCAACATTGTAGGAATCATTTTACTCCTGCAATTGTACTTGAAGTAAATCAATGCCACAGTAAATAGGAAGAAACCCACTGACTACATACAGAGAATGAGCTGCTTACTACTGTCTGCTGACAAACCTTCATTAACCTCACCCTGACAATGAGCTGAGACCCTGTTGGTGTTACAGGTAATTACCAAGTTTTTCCATTAACTTGTTCCTTACCAAGCTGTTCTCCTAAATGTTGGCCTCTCTCGGTTGAAATGACCCGCTCATCTTCCATGTCACATTTGTTTCCAACCAGGATAACCTGGGCATTATCCCAAGAGTATGTTTTGATTTGTGTTGACCTAAAAGAAAAAGAACAAGTACAAAATGATCAGAGGAAGGCAGAACAGCCTAAAATGAAGGAGAAGGAACACATCCCACAGATGATAATAACAGCAAAAAGAGTCCAAATGCTTGATGTTTAAAATTAATTTTGTTCAGCACAGTTCCATGCTTCAGATTCTCACCAGGAAGCATAAGATTCAAAAATCACAGAAGCTGGGGGTGTCGAACAGTGGTAGGGCACATGCTTAGCAATCCCCAAGCACAGCTAAAAATAATCAAGTCAACAGTGGTATTGCAACAGAAATTATTTGATAAGAAGGGTACTACACACTTCTTCCTTTCTATGTGCCACCCTTTTCTTCTTCTTTTTTTGAGACAGGGTCTCACTTTTGTAGTTCAAACTGGTCCTAAGTTCACTATGTAGGGCATGCAAGCTTTGAACTCACAGCAATCCTCCTGTCTCTGCCTCCCAAGTGCTGGGATTACAGGTCTGAGTACCATGCCCTGCACTGTGGTATGTGGTACTGATTGCTGTTAGGTATGAGTCACCACAGCTGTTATTGTGGTATGTACCAGGGATCAAACTAGGGACCTTGCACTTGCAAGACAGACACTAGAACCACTGAGCTAAATCCTGGCCCCACCCTTTTCTTATGTAACTAACCACCATTTTCCAAAAGATGTTCACCACGTTAACAGTAAAAGACCTAGTTCCTGGCCTAGTTCCTGGAAAAGTGAGATGATTGTTCACTGTTTATAACCCATAACAAAAAAATTAATTTTTTCTAATCCCAACAACAATTTATGGAGGTGAAAAAGACCTTATGAAATTTGTGGGTAATGATAAACTCTAAAAAGGAATTGTATGAACTAACATATCCACACCTTACATTTTTCTTTTAGGGGAAAAAGGTACATTAACTAATGTCAAAATAAAAACACAAGGAGCTGGCATTTAAAGTAACTATAAACAGGACATCTGGAATTCAGAGGCCTCCAGCATGGATACTGACATACAGGGTTTGATTTCGAAACTAAATAATTACGGTTATCATTTGCAAGTATTGACAGAAATGCTTTGCATATGTTACATTAGTTTAATCTTCAGAAAAACTCAAGAGAAAGAGAGTGGCAACCTTTCACAATTTAGGAAAAGAGGTACAGAAAGTTTAAAAAGTTTGCTCAAGATCACACCCAGGCAAATGGTCCTCAAGTTTGTGCTCTTAAATGTGTTTCTGTACTATTCTTTAAAACTTTGGGAATTTAAGTTCTAGCACCTTTATTGTCACCCAGAGAGGAAAGCAACTTCTTTAATCTTCCCTTTCTATTCTCTGAGGACAGTAGTCTCAGGTGTGTGAAGAGACATACAGCAGTGCTGATGATCTAAGCAAATACTAGCTTGAAGGAAGAGATTTGTACAGTGTCAAAAAGAGAGACTTGGGAATGATCTTCCTAACAATTGTCAAATCCTTCAGGGTTACTAAGTAGACAATAGAGATGAGCTGTTCTCAACTTGAAGAGAGAATAAACCACACTGAGTTTTAAACTGCAGCTGGAGAGCTTTCAATGAGATGCAATCCCTGCTTCTCCTTCCGGAAAGGCAGAAGCTGAGGGGCAGATAAGATCTTATTTCACAATTCCCTTCACTGAGCATAAGTCTCCAAATGAATTTAATATCATCTTGATTTCACCTGGACATGACAGAGACACAGCATGTTTTATCAGGAAAATCTAGGGCATATGATATTTCTGATACCTAATCTAATGGCATACTCCTCAAGGAATAGTGAGGTTTTGCAGTTTCAGTGACCAGAGAGATAAATAGAGAAATTCTAAGCTCTGCAATTTTGCCTCACTATAATTTTGCCTCACTTATATATGGAACATATGAAAAATGATCAGTTCATAGTGTATTAATGTATGAAAAATATCAAGCACGTGGAAACACTTTAAATCTCAAATGCTAATACAGCTTTACCAAGAAAGTCCTGTTTCTTTTGGAGAATCTGAAGTTGATTGGATTTCCTTATATAATTAAAAAAATATATGATCCTTCTACTCTGGTAGGTCTTATAAACCAAAGCCAATCCATGCTTAGAAAGACCACGTATCCTTATGTAAATGAAGAAAACCCTAAACTGGTAGTTAGAAATCAGACCACTAGGACAAGATCAGTGCCATCGGGCTCATAGGAGAGTGTCACAATTGTGCAGCGAGGGCCAGGGATTTAGCTCAGTGGTTCCGGCACCTGTCTTGCAAGTGCAAGGACCCATATACAATACTGGGTGTGGAGACTCACACCCAGCAGCAATCAGTACCACATACCACAGTGTCAGGTGTGGTGGCTCACGTCTGTAATCCCAGCACTCGGGAGGCAGAGGCAGGAGGATTGCTGTGATGTGAGTCTGAGGCTCAGCTCAGGGCCAGCCTGAACCACAAAAGCGAGACCCTGTCTCAAAAAAAAAAAAAAAAAAACCAAAGATGTAGCAATCACAAACTGGGCTGCTAATTGTGAAATAGAAAATGCTCAATGTAAAATAAGGTGAAAGGGGACAATGTTGAGATTGTAACAAAAAAGTAAGGAAACAAATTTTATGTATATGGGGGGGTGGTAGGGTGGGTAGGGCTATGGGAAAAAATGAGAATTAAGTTGTGTCTTATACTGGTACAAATCCCCATTATGGAGTGCAATCATGATGTGTATAT
>PVIR01013176.1:0-42918 GCA_004026965.1 Petromus typicus
AAGAAGCTTATGCCAATATAACCTGCTAATATTGGGCATAGGTGTCTGCTATAGAAAACTTTTTAAAAAACAAATTCTAAATGCATAGAAGTTTAACAATGAGCATTTCATGAGTAGAACTTGCTTGCTGTTGCTTTGGAACTCCTGTACACACCTTGCCATTCATCTGCTGGGTGGCTGAATGCACAGATGGGTTTTTTTTCCCCTAGCACAATTACTGTGAGTCACGTCCACATTCTATTGTGGCAACATACATGTTTTCATAACAGAAAAGTGGTGTGGGTGTATTTTACCCACTGTGATGCTCAGGTAAACATACATAAAACCTGTTAGCTGAAGCATTATATGGGTAAAGATCCTGGTTTGACACTTTCACACATGTGCACACACCTTGCCATTTGTTATACTAAGAGGGTGAACGTGAAGATTGCTTTCTGAACCCCCAGGCATAGCTACTGAAGTGCACAGAGAGCTACTTTTGTGCTAAGGTACAAATTTACAATAGAAAAGTATGGGATGAGTTGTTGTGGTCTAGTGCTATGTCCTACTGTGTGTTGCAGATACTCTACCTCAGTGATGAGAAAGTGGCTAAGACTGCTATTATTCTCAATGCATGGGAATTTGTGAGAAACACACAAATCAGAGTCAACAGACACTTCCTCTGACATTGAGATTATGTAATTATGAGCTGCTTCTATTTTTGCACTTTACTGTTTTAAAAATCTGTACAACTGACATATCTTTCTCTTAGAAAGTATAAACCTAGGAATGTATATACATACACATGTATGCATGTTCTGTGTATGTGTGTATACAATGGTCAGAAGTTCACTTTCCAAAGTGTGATTCTTTTTGGAAAGATGAGTTATTATCAGTTTGATCTGCTTACTCCTCAGAAAAGAGGTAAACCCTCACAGGTTGTTCCAAGCTCACCTCTACAAAGATGATCTGGTCCGAGCCTCCCTCTACATCCCCTCCATGGTCCCTCTCTGTCAGCCAGGATCTGAGTGACAGGCTTACAGGTGAGCAAGGAGGAAGGCAGCAGGCCCAGCCTAGGCAGCAGTGGAGCTGCAGCCTGTTCCTGCTCTGTGGCTTTGGGCAGGACCTTCAAGCCCTGCTAGGGCTCAGGTTGCCATGCATGTCCTAGAGGAGGTGTCCTGCTGACCCTGTCCACACTCCAGGACAACACCCTGAGAATAGACCTGGAGAAGTCCCGCTTCCTAATTCTAAAGAGCAACTGTTCTAGAATGACATCGGGGAGCCAGGTGGATGGCTGTCTGTCTTAGACACACACGAACATGGGTCTTGGTAATGACATGGGCTCCCTGAAAACTTGGCCCAGTCTCTTTGGATACATCTCCTGGTAAAATGGAGGCAGGATACAAAGTGTGGTCACAATGTGTGATGAATGGCTAAATTATTTATTAAACTAAAAAGATACTTTGTCACAAGTCTCCTGCAAAATTCTCCCATTAGATTTGAACACTATTTAATTATTCTGGTCATTTCCTGCAGCAGCTCTGGAGTCCTCTTTTCTGAGTGTTGTTAGGAGATATGATCAAAAATATAGTGACTGCTGCTAGCAAAAGCCTTCCAAAAGGAAGATGGCTCATAAAAAGATGATGCCATGTCCTTGTCCACCTTATTCACTAGATCTGGCACCTGCAACTTTTGGCTCTTCCTCAGGTCAAAATGATCCTGACAGGGACATGTTCTAATCTACCTAGGACATCAATGCAGCAGAAGAATGCAACCAATGACACTCAGAAAAGAGGGCTTCAGAGCCACTGCAGGACATGGTGAGGACGTGGTGAGGAGGGTGGGAGGAGGGTGTGAGATCCAAGGGAGAGGATTCTCAAGGGGGCGATGGTAACGTGTCTTTCCGGCAGTGATCTTCAAGACTGAGCAGTCACTGTACTGTGTGGCCATGCCTTGTAGTGATGTTGACTGAGGCTCAGCTCGCAGTGGGCTGAGCAGTGCTGCATGGACCACCTGGACTTGTGTACTCATCTCTGCTGGTTGTATAGTGGCTTCTCATGGTGGCAACAACTGCAAAGTGTTCTGTACTCAGAGTTCATGCTCACCCTAGTGATTCTGCTCTGTTGGATTTGCATGCAGCTGAGAACAGGGCCTCTTAGCAGCTGCTCCCTTTCTGGACTAGAAAAGTCCTTTTGGCTAATGGTGATGCCATTGAGTGAGGACACGTAGTTGATCTCTTCTCAGTTGTATAGTCACCAAGCATGTGAGCCAGGAAAGTGCAGGAGAAGGCAGGTCTCTGGCCTGAGGGATCTCACAGCTACTAGAGATGGGCTGGGTCTAGAAACATTGATAGTCTATGGGTGGAGGGCGGCAGAAGCTCGGGTCGGGGATCCCCCATCTCTTCATCCATGTATGTTGGGACTATACAATAAATTTGAGGTGCTGATACTGCACATACCACAGCCTGATCCTTTTTATTTTCCCTTTTCTACCCTTCCTCCATCTTTAACCTCCCTCCCTATATCAAAAGTTCTATCTCCCTGTTTTCTATTATCTCATTTTTATTTTGCTCTTTAAATTATTTCTATTTTGGGTTTCTTATCTAAGAAGAACCATGAAATATTTAAACTTTCATGTTTCTTTTATTTTGCTTAGTGTTGTGATCTCAAGCTGCCTCCGTTTTCCTACACATGACTCGAATTTGTCCTTTTCTCTGACAGCATAGTACTCCTCGGTGTGTAAATGCCATGTAATCATTTTCTGCTCATCTGTTGGTGAACATGGAGGTCACCTCCAAGATTTAGCTGTTGAGTCATGTGTACACACATGGGTGTGCATCGATGGGTCTCTGTGATAGGAGGACTTCTTTGGAAAGATACAAGAGGAACAGCTGGTCAAATGGAATTTCTAGTTTTAGTTTTGTGGAATCTCCATGCTGATTTCCACAGGAGTTGCAGTAGTTTACATTCCCACCAACAATGTAGGGACCCTTCTCCCTCACATTTATTACCTGGCTTCTTGTTAACAGCCATTCTTACTGGGCTAAGATGGAATCTCAATGCTATTTTAATTTGCTTTTCTCTAATGACCAGTGATGTTGAACATTTTTTCACATACTTATTGGCTATTGTACTTCTCGTGAGAAATGTCTATTCATTTCATTTACCTATTTTTGACTGAATCTTTTATTTTGGGGAAGTCTCATTTTTTTTTTGTGCTCTTCTCATATTCTAGATACGAGTCCTCTGCCTGAGGAGTAGCAGACACAGGTTTCCCCATGCTCTGAAGGTCGTCTCTTCCCTGTGTTGGTGGCTTCCTTTGCTGTGCAGAGGTATTTTCATTGGCCACTATCTCTTTTGCTGATTGTTGGTGTCACTTAGTGTGCAGCTGTGTGCAGAGCCATTTTAGGCCAGCGATCTCCTCCGTGGAGGAGTATGGAGTGGCACACACATAGGGTTTGAGTCCTGTGCCAGCAGAAACCTCCCTGCTCTCCCATCTGGTTTGCCTCATCCCTAATCTCATTTCTTCCTCCCATGCCTGTTAGCTGGTTGGCATCAGCCTGGCAGTACAATGTCTAAAATTAAGTCCACAGAGGCCTGGCACCCAATTCCTGCCCAGTGCTAATGTAGTCTTGACCCTGTGGCAGATTCACCCTGTGGCAGAGGAGCTGGGTCTGGTAACAGAGAGGGGCAGGAGCAGGGGCAGGGCAGAGGGAGTTCTGGGTGGGCAGGGTTGGCAGGAGGCCCTACTGTTCCCTGAGGGACTTGGGGCACTACACACTCCTCCCAGATTGCCTGAAAGAGCCAAGGGAAGCCTGGAAAGTCCCAAATCTATAAAACTGTGCCCAGCATTTGAGAGGTGGCCTCAGAATAATGCCAAATGCTGGGAGCCCAGGGCCTGGCAGCCAGACTCCAGGTTTTCTCCTGCTGCCAGCTCTGCCGCATCACCTGCATTGCTTCTGCTCTGCTTTTCTGAGAAGCCGGTGTTTCCAGTGAGGAAAGAAAAGTGGCAGAAGTAACTTTGCTTCCTTTTCTGGGACGGGCGATGTTAAGGGGCTAGTTCTCTAAAAACTGCTTTCTGTGTGTGAGATGACTGTCCTGTTACTGTTTAACACACAGTCTGTAAATGGTAGAAACCACCAAAACCAACCACCAAAACCGCCACCTGAAATCGGACCACTGTCGACTTCTTGCTGCCTGGCGGCAAACAACTAAGCTTCCTCTGCCACTTTTTGAAAGGAAATACTGTGCTGAGGAGAATTTCTCAAAATATGTCTCCATTTAAGAATCTTTATTTTCCAAAGTTGGCCCCAGAAGTCCCGGTACCGCGTCCCGTCCGAGTGAGTTGAGCATCTTTTCTTCGCGTGTGAACTTGGTGACTGCCAGTCTATTTTAGACCACTTAAATTGAGTGTAATTACTATGGTTTCTAGAGGAGTTACGGTGTAATTGCCACGTAGTTTATTTTATGGTAACTATGCAATTAAATTGTCTTACTTCTCCAAATGGAAAATACTATAATTCTAATACAAATGTGCTGAATGTTAGCTTTCTCAACAGTACTTAGAAAAATCTACATGTTAAAGGCTTCATTCCCCCTCCCTTCCCCCTTTTCAATAATATATTTGGTTTAGTTCATTCTTCTTCTTTCTTTCTTTCTTTTTTAGAGCAAAGAAAGGTAACATTGCTAAAATTATACTGGGCAGCCTCAAATTATCACAGAGTATTTTGGGGACATGAGAAAAATAACAGTGGTGGTTAAATCATCCACGCCACTGAATGCTGGGCGCGGGTCTGTAAGAACATCAGAAAATCTGACGGAAACCCAGAGGTGAAGCCAGAAAAGGTGGCTCCCAAGCAAGAGCGACATTTCCCTTCACTGTGAGCCCTGGGGGAGGGAGGGTCGCTGGCTCGAGCCCCAGCTTTCTATTGTGATGGTGACCTGGTGTTGGCTGTCGCACCCTGGACATTTTTTTCCTCCCAGAGTGAGGTGGGACCGTGAGGCCATGGAGCCGGGATGGTGAGTCAGGAAGAGGAAGCAGGTCCAGTGCTGATGATGATCTCAAAGGTGGTGCAAATTGCTGACCTGTAAGTGTTTTGTTTTTAAAGTATCACCTTGCTTGATCCTGTCTGGCTGACGGGCTGGTCCGGCATTTCCATGCTGTGAATATTTAATGAGGAAAAGACACACAGCCATGAATCCTGCTCCGAGACCCACTTCCACTGAGAAAACCTTCAATCCGCCATTGTTTCCACTTTCTGCAGCAGCCTGGAGCCCTCCTTCCAGATGTGTTAGTTGTGCTGTTGTGCTGCCTTTGATGTCCTCAGTCTGTTCAAAATGCTTCCTTATCATGGTTGTTTTGACTTTAGGGAAGAGCAGGAAGTCACACGGGGCCAGAACTGGTGACTCCATGGGTGAGGACACAGTGTCATGTTTTTACAAGTTGCCTCTGTGCTGGGTGGTGCTATAGCAGCAGTCACTATATTTCTGATCACAATTTATAAAGCCACTCTGGAAAGAGTACCCCAGATTCCTGAAGAAAGCTTCAAGGTGATGGGATGAGCGTGTTTGAAACAAGGAGGAAGATTTTGAGGTGGAACTAGTGGCAATGTGTCTTTTACTGTAACAATTCTTTTATGTAAACACCGACTGGATAGTTCGATCTTAACTTGTAAACAGCCCGCTGAAATGACTGAGGAATTAATTTCTCAAAGCAAACTAAGTTTCTGGTAGAACCCTGGGCTCCAAGACCAGCTCTAGGAGTAACTCAGGCTCATCTAAATGAATCTATCCATCCGAACATCCATGGAGTGTCCAAGTCCCAAGGACAGTGAAGAAGTGTCTGGCCTGTGGGGACTGGCATCCCAACAGAGGAGGCAGCCAGGGAAACTAGCAGGTCACAGCAGGGAGTGCCAGGATGGTACACACGGAGGTGTCTAGGGGCATTTGGGGTCACTCCACTAGTACAGTACTTCAAACACCGCCCAAGGCAGCACTACCTGGGTACCTGGTGCTCTCCAAGGTCCTGGAGAGGCAACACAGTGGGTCCCTGATGAGCCAGTTCATAAGGACTTTTCTTCTAGTAAGAGAATGGAAACAAACAAGCAGACAGATAGACCATGGTGTACTGCTGTACACAATCACTGGCCCTGCGGCCAGCAGGTGGAGGTAGGGAAGGAGGAAGGCAGGTCATGCTGGGTATGGTGGCCAGTGAGGAGTCACTAAGATGGGGACCGCTGAGCAGAGACACCCACATGTCAATGCACGGCCCTTGGGGGACCCTGAAGGGACCCTGTCTCTGCAATGTATCTGCAGGTTCAGAGGATGACCTCATTGGAGGCCTTAGGTGGCTGGAGAGCAGTGGGTCAGGGCCAGGAGGGTGGGGATGGAGCCAAGGCACCATCACATGTTTTTCTATGTGAAGTCATGTGAGGATTTCTTTCAGCAGAAAGACACAATCTGATTTTTTTTTTTTAAAGGAAAGTACACGTTGAGTACCTTTCATCTGAAATTCCGTGCCAATGTCTTGGCTGTCAGTATCTGGGGAGGAGGGTGCAACTGGTTATCCAATTCTAGAGAGGAAGGATGCTGCTAAATATCCCATAGTGTGCTCCGTTCCCAGCCCCCACACACAAGCACACACACGTATGCACACGCACACATGCACGTGCACATGTTTTCTGTGCATCAGCAGTGCAGGGTTGATGTGCCCTGGTCTGACCTCAGTCTCTTCGTGCACATTCTGGAGGCTGGGAATTGAGCTCGGAGACAGGCCGAGCATGGAAACATGGGCTTGACGGAGGCCAAGGGGGATCTGCCTAGAGGATGGGAGAGCAGTTGATGGGGCAACTACATTCTGCTTTAGAAGAATAGAGAGAATTATCCTGTCATCATGGGGCCATTATCCTGGGAATATTTTGGCAGCACATTATGTTTTGCTGTGTAATTGAAATTAACACGTAAGTGATCTGGCACTTCTACCGGGTGTCACTCCCACGAGGAATATGATGGTGGCTGAGCCGACAGCAGTGCTCATGTGACCCACGCCTGAGGAAGACATGGCATGGGGGCCAGCCAGGCCCAGGCTCTCAGCCAGGCTCCATGCCCCCTGGTGGTTGCAATCCTGGCTGGCTTTCCAGATGGACAAGAGCAAGGGGCCTGGGCAGGACCAGAAGTGACATGGGCCGAGAAAGTGCACTGGAAGACTGACTCCTGTCTTTAGAAACAGCTTCCATTTTTAGGCCCAACATGAATTTTGTCAGGGTCAGTGTATGGATTTTCTCTTTAGTGCCCAGGGTCTTTGCACTGAGCTCTCATCTTTAAAATTCTGAGGTCTTGCTGGGAATTTAACTCTAGTGGTACTGCACCTTGGAAGCACAAGGGCTAGAGTTCGATCTCCAGTACTGCAAAAAAATTAAACAAAATTTTAAAATAAAATTTTGAGGTCTTGCTTAGTCACCAGGCTGAGCTCCAAACTGCAGTCCTCCTGTCTCAGTCTCCCAGATTGCAGGACAGCCGGTATGGGCCAGCACAGCTTGGAGCCAGGACTCAAATGTGTGTCCTTGCTTATGCTTTTAATACTTTATTCTGGCTTTAATTTTTTTTTTCTTGAGACAGGGTCTCACTTTGTAGTTCAGGCTGACCCTGAGCTCAACCAGGAACTCACAGCAATCCTCCTGCCTCTGCCTCCCAAGTGCTGAGATTACAGGTGTGAGCCACGATGCCTTGCACTGGGGTATGTGGTTCTGACTGCTGGTGGGTGTGAGTCTCCACACCTGGCATTGTTATATGTGGTTACCGTGCATCAAACCGTGGCCCCTGCAAGACAGGTGCTGGAACTACTGAGCTAAATCCGCAGCCCCTCTTCCCTGTAGTTTTAATGAGCTAAATTGAGTCTGGGGGGCTGGAACAAACATATTTTGGGGCCAGCGCCCCCTACAGGCAGCAGATGGACCCATCCGCTAATGCACGCAGGACCCAAGACAGGGAAAGACTGGTTTGCTGGGAGAGTTTTTCCCTCAGGAAGGAGCTACTCCTTATTTATTCGACGCTCACTGTCATTTTACACAGTGCGTTTTGCCATCAAATTAGAGCTATGGTCAGAGATTAGCTGTGCAGGCCTTGTTATCATTAATAACTGATATATTTGTGCTTTAAAATTTGTAAAACAATCCGTTTTGCATCATTTCTCTTTGAGCATTTAAACCATAACTGACTTGCCAAAAAATTATCTGCACATCTTCAGAAGTCTGCAGGAGACGTCTTCTCTAATTATGCTAGGCGACGCATGTGCAGCATGGCCGAGTGTGGACAAATGGCCCGCGTTGCACATCTCTGCGGGCAAGGGTAGGGAGTCTGAGCGCCAGCCTCTCCCAAGGTGCACTGTTACCCTGACTTCCCATCGGGCTTCTGTCCTCTGTCTAATTAGGCTCCACTCCTGCAATATCCCTTCTGTACAATCATTTCATAACGGTTGCGTCTAAGCTGCTAGTTTAATAATCTAGATAATAACACACTTTGTACGGAATCATTGATAATAGCTGCACATTTATAACCCACGCTGTGAGTGTTTTCATCTTTAGAAACACAAGAACATATTTCTCATACCAATTTTGAATCCCCACATGATCTTATTTTCTTCTTAACTGCTGCTTTCTTCTCGCTATGGTGGCTGCTGTCATCTGTCACAGGGCTGCCGGGGAGTCTGTCTGGTTTATCTCCTGCGCATTTGCGGGACTTCGCCCAGGCCTCAGGTTTTATTAACGCTCGTTCACCTCGCTCAGCATTTACTGCATTTAGGAAACATATCCAAATGCCTCTGCTTTTATCTAGTGCTTCATTCGTCAGGGTGCTTCAGAGATGAGTCTGCAGGGCAGAGAGATGACAGCTAGATGCCTGGAGAGATGAACACATGGCTGGCTGGATGGCTGGATGGACAGACAGACAGACAAGAGAGGATATACTAGGGGAATTGTCTCCTGTCATAATAGAGGCTATCTAGCCCCTACTCTGAGCTGGACACCGCAAGATGCCAGTGCCACGGTTCCACCCCGAGCCAGAGACCCCAGGCTACACACTGGTCTGGGCTGTGTAGTGAAGCAGAATGCTGATAGCATTGGTCTCAATCTAAGACCAAAGGCCTGTGAATCCAGGAGCCACTTGTGAAAATTCTGGAGTTCAAATACCGCTGAGCATGGGTGTCTGCAGTCTGGTGTCCAGGACGCAGAGACACCAGCTCACCTTTCTCTGGCTTCTTCCTGTCAGAGACCCAACCCAGCCGATGGTGCCCACCCCCTCGCAGACTCTGCCCAGACCCCTGGCCAGTGTCCTCAGGCTGTGCAGGTGCTGCTGAGTCTGCTCGAGTGTGTCCTAAAGCCTGGATCTGAGGACATGCTCAGCCCACTATCTGTTCATGGTGCCAGCCTTTCTGAAGGGTTTACAGAACCCCAGTGCCTGCCTGTGCTCCGAGGACGGGTCTGCTTCTGGGAAGGCTCCTGGTGATTGCGATGCTGCTGCAGGCTGGTGTGGCCACAGTCTGGTCGCTCTCAGAAGGTTGGGTGCAGCAGGGACTGGGAGCAAAGCTCTGCCCTTGCCCTTGTTGGCAATGGCTGAGCTTACCGGCCTCATCTTAACAAACAGTCCTGCTGAAAGTTGGTGCAATGTGTTCAGGAGAAATTCTGATATCAACTTTGATGTGGCTGCTCTAAGCAGGGACTCGGTACAAGACCCAGGTTTAGCTCAGCCTTCTTAAGAAGTTTATTAGCCGTTGACTAGCACACACAGGACTCACATAGAAAGTAGCTAATGGTGGCTTTGCAAAGTCCTTGAAAGAGAAGTATCCCTCTGCTGCAGTATGGGTCGCCAGTGTCCTCTGAAGGTCCAGGAACTGCAGGCTTGGTCTCCAGTCTGGAAGGTGGTGATCTTTAAGAGGCAGAGCCAGTGGGAGGAAGTAGGTACGGTGATCTCTAGGGGTGGAGTCAGCAGTAGGAGGTGAGGTCACGAGACCCTCTTGATGTGTGTGGCCTGGTTCATTGTGGAACTTCCTAGCCATGCACCGTTTCTTCCCTTTTTTGTAACTTATGTCCACATTTAAAAAATTCTGTATTTTGGTTAAATGTTATATTATATGAAAGGGTAAAATTTTAATGGAAATAAATCATCAAAGTCAAGTCCAGTTATAGATTAAATTCTCTTTTATGCTTCAGACTTTATGGACTTGAAACGTTTCTTGCTGATAATGGGTTTGCAGGGCAATTGAGACAACAATACAACTGAAATATTGCTTTACAGATAATTATGGTTTTATCATCACAGACATACATGCTCATTATAGAAATCTTTGAAAGTAGGAAAAATATGAGGAAGCAGAATAAGTTTCCAATCTGGATAAAGTGATCATGGCTGAGTGTTGCCTCCATTGTCCCCACTCTTCTTCCCCTGTTTTCTGGTACCTGGGTTGCTCAGGCCTTGAGATGGGAATCACTGCTGTGAAATAAAATGCTCATCTCTGGGCACTTGAGTTTGTTTCTTACAGACACTGGTGCCAGGAAGGTGGGGGTCTGGGAGTTGTCACTAGGGAGCTGGTGGACACTATGTCTGCTCAGCCACCTGTGAGGAGATCTAGGACCTCACATGCTGCCAAATGTCCCTGAGCACTGGAAAGGAAGTCTCAATCAGGCTTATCTCTTCCTTCTTAGTGTGTGACTTGCTCCTGTGACCGTCCACACATGTGTGATTTGGAATACGTAATAGCGTCCTAGGCTTCTTGAACTTGGGGAAAGCTCTTGGACAGGAAAAGGCCAGATGGAAACACTGCACAATGATGACAGTGCCTCCAGTGGCTGGTCAGCCCAGCTCTGTGTGGACACCAGCCATCTGCGGTGTTAGTGGTTAGTTCCAAAATTTCCTCTCAAAATCTTGTGTTCAGAGGGTGCCATGCTCATCAGTAGAACCTCCGCTGGTGAGTGCTCAGGGAACATGCTGGCAGAGGTGGGTCCTGGGGTGTGGCCTGCACTCTATATTCTTGTCCTCAGCTCCTTCCTTCTCATCCTGCTTCCTGGCAGCCATGAGCGGAGCCTCTTTCCCTCACCAGGTCCTTCAGCCGTGACGTTTAACTTTGGAGCTGTGGCCACTGAGTAAACCCGCTGTGACCATGAGCCAAATAAACTTCTCCTTTATGTTGTGGGTGTTGGGCATCTGGTCCCAACAGCGGGAACAAGACTGATACACATGGGATCAAGACACATTTATTTAAAAATATCATATTATCATTTTTGGCGATTTTAGACACAGTAAAGATTTGGAGTTGATATAAAGAACATTCGATGTTCTTAAAGGACATGTCTTCAGATCCTAAGAAATGTTAAAATTCTTAAGGATAGGACAGTGATATGTGGTTTTTGGCCCACCTAACATGTTTACCATGGGCTCTACGGAGCACAGCTCTGGGAGCTATCACCTGCTCTTCGGGGTGTAATGCTCTTGTCCCTTGGGGAAAACCTTTGCCTTTGATACCACATATCTCTCCACAGCTTTATTGGAGCACTGTTAGTGGCCTGTTTTTGTGACAATTTATTTCTCCAGGAAGAGAAAGAGTCGAATCAGCTCACAAGAATTACTCCTAAGTGGCATGGAGCACAGTGTCCCCTGAGTTTGGGGGCATGGAGATGCTGGCTGCTGGCAGTCTCATCCCTGGCCAACTGGCTGCACTGGGATGCAGTTTCCTAGCTGGCATCCAAACACGGTCTCAGCACAATCACAGATTTCACAGTTAAACTGTGGAGACGGGGGACGGGAAGAACATTAAATTGCACTCTTGGTGTTAAAGGATAAGTGTGACCCTGTCACTTCTTGGTTATTGGTATCCCAGGGAAGTCCTCAGACATCTCTGTAGCAAAGGTCTGAGGTGTCTTAGAGATGATCTTGTTGTCCTTTTCCTGCAGCAAGAGACACATTTTGGGCTCCAGGTCAACATAGCAAGTTGTCCTACGCTACACTTCATGCATCCCTGTTCCTCTCCTATGAAATGACTTTGCACAACCCCCCCGAATCAGTGAGACCCACTGCAGGTCAGGTAAGAGCTCCCTGCAGAGAGTAAGATGTGCGTAGTTCCCCAGTTGTAATCCTGGCTTCTTGGGAGCTTCAGCTCTGGCCACAGCCCATCTATCCAAGGCTGTGGACTCAACCTGTGGCCATGGCCAGAAGAGACGATGCTCACAACTCTCCATGGCTCAGAACCGCTTCTGCTCTTTGCAGCAAGGTCATTTCCAGAGCCCTAAGTTTGGAGGGGAAAACGCCACATGCGAATTACGCCTGCTGTGCACGCAATTTCCTTCCAGTCGCTGTGAACACAAAGTCTCTGTGTAATAAACAAAAAGTGTTATGGATAATTTCCCACTGGCCTGTTTTGTTAATTGGGCTCTTACTGTTGCAGCCTTAATGCAGAGAATAAATGAATAACTGGCTTTTATGCACAGCCCCCTTCCATTATGTACGAAGGCTCAACATTTAGTGTGAGCTATTTTTAGATCTTACATGATGATATAAAAGACTGTTTATAGCGAGTAACATATGAAGCAAATTTCATTTCTGTCTCTGCCTAGTTTCCCAGGAAAAGCTGGGTTATCGGGGGTTCATTCTTGCAGATTCATTGATTACAGCCAAGAATGGCAGGAGCCTGTTTCAGTTGCTCTCTGCGTGGAATGCCGTACTCAGATGCTGCCAACACAGTTCAGGTTCAAATTCTGCCTTGGCCGGTCAGGACACAGTGTCTACACGCATCTAGTTTGGCTTCCGCTTATTGGGATGAAACAGAGGAAATGTAGACTCACTCTGGTCACAGGAGGATCAGAGTCCCTGCTACCGCTTTAGTTTCCAAGGTTGGCTCTCTGCACCTTCTCTCCTTCTCTCTTCTTCCAGCCTTTCCTCTTTCCTTCTCTGACTTCTCATTCATGTCAAGACTTTTTCTTTTCCTTGTTTTTTAGGACAGAGTCTTGCTGTCTTGAGGCTGGGCGCACTTTTGCGGTCCTCTTGCCTTGGCCTCCTAAGTAGCTGAGATTCTGGAGGCACATATTGCTGGGACTTCTTTTAATGTGACAAGATGTCATGAAACTTCACCAGGCAGTTCTTGCCCTTCTGGCATCTCAAGTGGAAATACCAGAGACAGCATGCAGAGAATGACTGTGGACCCATTGGCTTCTTAAAACTCATCACATAGTGTCAACATGTCTAAGCATACAATTCATGAGTTTCCCAATTTAAGGACCAATTTGAACCCCAAACCACCTGCTAACAGAGTTGCTTCTGCCCACAGGCTGGGAATCCCACATTCATGGCAGGTAGGTTTCCTTTAGGTGTTCATGACGTGGTGCTCAGCTGCCAGTGATGTACTGGGCCTGGGGCAGGTGGTGGACAGGAGGCAGTTGTCCCTGGGCACATAGTGCCAACATGGGCTTGTTGCCACAGCCAGTGAGTGACTCTTAGTCCCTGGGAGCTGTGTGGCCTCTGGGTGACAGTTTTCTCATAGGAAAGATGAAGACCACTTTGGTGGCTTTCTTTCTGGGGCCAGAGCAAGACTGACATGAACACTGGAATGCTTGGTGAATGAATGCAGGTGAGCATTGGCCATTGGGACCTGTACCCCGTCACAAATGAGTGGCCCAGGGTCTCAGTGCTCCGGGCCTGGAGTGAAGATGGAACTTTGCTATTGGTCACAGGGTGACTCTCAGGCCCCCACAGACAGGGGCCATTGTGGGAGTGGCCAGCAAAGTGCAACAGGAGATATTAGATTTATTGGAAGAAACTCGTGTAAAGAAACAGGAATGGGTGGGGAGTTCCTCAGAGCTCTCCATGGGGGTGGCACTGCCCGGGAGGGAGATGGCAGGGAAATATGGGCAGGGAGGGGCTGGGCGTTGGTTAGGGCTCTTTGGAGGTACAGAATCAATATAAAGTGTATGTGTAATTATACAACGGGGTTTACTATATAGGCTTTAGAATCAGTGGTCAAAGAATCCAAAATGGCAGTTTGAAGGCCAGTGAGCTCACTAGTCACTGCTGGGTGTCTGGGCTGGAAGGCTGAAGAGTCTGCCCTGAAAAGCTAAGGATATTGGAGACCAGGGTCCAGTGCAATGGTGAAGATCAAGGTCTTTCAAAAGAGTGAGGACTTCCTTCTTTCCCTTTTTAATCTGTCCAGGCTATAAACTTATTGGTTAGGTTCACCCACATCTGGGCTGAGTCCTCTCCCCTTAGTTTGCTGGCTTACATGTCAATCACAACAGACACACCCAGAATTTAACTTTTCTGCTAGGTGGTTCTTGCCAAGTCAAGTTGATATCACAATTCATGTCACAGCTGGTTCCAGTTTCCCTGAGAAAGTCCCCATAGAGAGATGGCTGTGTGCACAGATGTCCTATTGTGGGAGCAAGAAGGCCCATATCTGAGGTGCTTGCAAAGCCTAGGTGTTGCTGGAAGCAGAGCTCTGCAGAACTCCCAAGGGGCTGTGATGCCCTGACTATAGGTGGATATGGTTCCTCAATAGAAGGAGGCTGAGGCAGGAGGGATGGATAGCCACCTCCCTGCAGCTGGGGCTTCCTATGGAGATGATAGAGGTTGGAAGGCAGGCAGAAGGACTCCCCACTCAAGAAGAGGGGAGCCTGAGCCCCAAACTTGATCAGTGCCATCTCTCTGGCACAGATGTGGAGCCTGCCCCAGAGCCTAGCAGAGGCCACTCCTTTGCACATGTGCTGTGGGTTGAGGCAGCTGCTGGCCTAGGTGCTGCCCTTGGAGAGCACCCATGGACTCCCCTCCTAGGGCCACTGTGGGGGTGTAGGGTCTTTCTCCAGAGGGGGGTATTCCATGTCTTCCCTCTTTAAGGCCACTCTTTCCTCGAGGACACAATAGTTTTCTGGCCCCTGTGATGTGGGTTGAGCATAACTGATGTACTCAGCTTCTTTGGCTGTTATTGAAGATGTTCCTGGCTGATCCAGTGTCCCTTCCCCAGGTCTTCCCGGGTCAGTTCTTTTCTTCTTGCAGTATCATATGGTGAGGAGTATGGCACTGACTTGATTTCTCCTCTGTCAAGTCTAATTTGCCTCCTCAAGTACTTCTGATTGGAGAATGGCCGGCTGACAGACTTCAGGTGATTGTCCTTTCCCTGTGCTGTGTGACCAACCACACATGGCTCAAGCTTACACTTCAGGTCCCAGAGTCCGAAAAGCACTGGTGCCTGACACTTTCTCCTTCCTGTCCTCCCAGCTCAGGCATTTCTGAAAGCCACAGCTGCTACCCTGGGGGCCGAGGAGTCAGCTATGCTGTGTCGATGCCTGAGTGGGAAACCCTCTCAGGGTCCAAGATGTTTGGGCAGAAGACTTTTCACCTTCCTGGGGAGCCGCGGGCTTTCTGTGATGTTTCAGGAGAATGTACTGTTACTTCTGGACTCAGTGGAGAAGTGTTCAAAATGGTGGCAGCCAAAAGTACTATTTAAAAAGGAAGAGAAGCCAAAGTAAACAATGAGAGACACTGGCATGGTGGAGATGAGGAAAAATGACTTCCTGGACTCCGTCAGTGGAGTGTGGATTCGCCACACTGGAGAACAAGATGGAGGACCCTCAGCACACTGCGAGTGTTCACCTGTCAGTCCCACTGGCCATGCTGGGAGTGAAGGTAGCATATGCACAATATGGAGTCAACAGGAGACATCTGCGGGAGAATGAGGTGTAGATTCACAGTGGAACTACTCTGCCACGAAGGAATGGTGGTGTCCTGTCGTTTACAGCAGAGAAGGGTGTGGGGCGGGAGGACAATGTTTCCATGGTCACTGTGAGTGTGGAATGGTGACTGCTGGAAGATGGGCAGGGCATGGGGGAGAGGATGGTCAAAAGGGTCTGGATTGATTGGTGCACACGGACATGGATGTGCGGAAATAGCATATGGAGCCCTTTAATGTGTATAATTAATACATGCTAATAAAAGCACAAAGATATATTTAATAAAAAGTAGCTGCCGAGTAGATGTCATCTGTACCTTCTCTCCTCTCTCCTTGTCCATCTCGTCACTTTCTGTCCTTGCACAGAACCCAGGACTACCCCAAGGTAGAGATCCATTTTAAGAGCGCAATAAGGAAGTGAAGTAAGCCTCCTCAGCGTGCTTCTCGGCCACATTTGGCCTCCCAGTTTACAGGAAATGGCATGGAATTTGGGAAATCAGTGAAAGGCTACAAAGGTCCAGGTGCACCCTGCATTTCAAGGAACTGCCAGAAAGTAGGACAGAAATGTGGCTCCCTCGCCAGCCAGCTGTGGAGAACGTAGAAGGCAGGTGGGTGTGCGTGCGCGCGTGCGTGCGTGTGCACACACATGCACGCACGCACGCACACATACGCGCGCGCACACACCCTCGCACATGCGCGCACACACCCACGCGCATGTGCACAAGCGCACGCAGGCAAGGCACTGCTTCTGCGGAACAGCGAGCAGGCTGATGACGGATGTTATAAAATATTGCAACTGGAAGCACAGGACGCTGCATGGTGAGTTAGCAAGGAGCTCCCTCCAATCCTCCGTGCGTGCTTTGGCCCCTGAAGCCATTTTGTCCCCGAACGCTGGCCTTTAGCCAAAAGTGGGCAGAGGTGTGGTCATGCATCAACAGGCGGCTGCCCCGACCCCGGGCGCCCTCTCTCCTGGAGGTTCCCTTCCTGCTTGACCACTTATTCCAGAACAAGTTCATTTCTGCACACCTACCTCCTGTCCCGGTCCATCCTCTTCCCACCTTCATGAAATTTAAATATCAGACATCTGTAAAGTCGTGCTGCTGCCTGGAGGAGGGAAAACTGCGGCTGACTTTTTCTTTTGCATCCTATTTGTGGTCAAAGAGGATTGTTATAAAGGAACTGTGAACCAGACCGGAGGCCTTAGACGACGTCAGCACAAGCAATTAAACCACTCTGCGCTCCAGAGACGCCTGGTGGTGCTGCCCTAGTTCAAGTCTGCCAGTGGTACAATTAGAAGGTCCCTTGGCAGGGCGCTGATCTCATGCCTGGGCATTGCCACTCACTCTGGGCAGCAGTACCACTGGCCAATTTACATTTTTGGGGGTTTCTTTGATTTTGGAAAGGCCAATATTTGTCTTTTAGAAGCATGAGATTAGAAGCAGTTGTTTTTATAAGATGGTTAAAAGTGACCTCCATAGCACCACTACCTCCCTCCCACCCCGAGGGTCCCCCTGCCGCCTCCCCCACCCCCGTCTCTGGAAGCAAACCCTGATCTCGAGTTTGCTCTAGATTGCCTGCCTGTGCGGCGGAGCTACTCTCCCGCCCTCACTCTGGGGGAAGCCCGCTTCGCTGCATATTCCTTCGCGTGGAGGACGCAGGCCAGAGATGGAAGTGACTCGTTAATCTGAAACCAGTAAAGGGATGTGAACAACGTGCCAGTCTGTGGCAGGCTGCCATTACTTCCTTTCTCAAACACTTGCCGTGACCAGAATGTGCTCTGTGCCCAACAGCTTCATGCGCCGGCGGTGGGACCGTGAAGACCACGCTGGACTCGGCCCCAGGGCTTGTGGCTGGTCGTTTCCCTGCTTTGCGTGATGAGGAGTGGGGTGCGGTCGCCAGTGTGCTGGTGCCACGCTCGTGGCGGCCACAGCTGCGCGGGCCCTTCTCTTCCAGAGGCACAGCCTCGGGGGCCCTGTGGAAGTGGAGAGGGGCTGGTGGAGACACAGAAAGCCGCCTTGTCCTCGTGGCCATCACCTGGGAGACGGGGCCTGTTGGAATCCGAGTCTTGTCCATGTTTCTCCGTGAGCTGGAGGCTGTGCCCTCACTTTGTCCTTTTCTTTCCCCAGGCTTTGTGCGCCTGACTCCGGAACTCCTGATTTGGCATCTACTTGTCTGCACCAAGTCCCTCTTTATGCACAGTTCCCACCCCGTGTGGCTTCCTGTTCCTGCCTGCACTTTTCTCCACTTTCCAGGTATTTGCCCATTCTCTCTGACCTTCCCCATTTTCCTCATATTGATAAACTCCTAATTTAAGGCACTAGCAAAGACACTGCTCCATGCAGATTTTTCCCATTCTAATAAAAATAGTGACCAACTCCAGGTATTAGTGCATTTATCTGTTATAAATCTTCCTATTTCTGTATCTGAGAAGATATGTCTTGAGGTTCATGAGATATTTGCCTCAGTCTCGGTGAATTGTATGTTTCTAGGCATTTTCTTTTTCCAGGTTATCTGATTTATAAATGTTTTCATAGTGGTCTCGGATTCTTTGTTATATCTACTCTGTGTTAGAGTTGTAGTGTCTTTCTTCAGTTGTAATTCTGTTTAATTGAATCTTCTCTTTTTCCCCCTAAATCTGGTTAAAGCTTATCCAGTATGGTTTTTTTCTTTAAAAAAAATTTGATGTGTTGATCTTTAAAATAGATGTTCAAGTCTTTATTCATTTCTTCTTTAATCTTTATTATTTTCTTCCTTCTGCTAACTTGAGGAACTTCTCTTTTTTTCCAGGACCTTCAAGCCTAAAATTAGGTACTTTGAGATGTATGTTTCATTTTTCTTTTCTTTTCTTTTTTTTTTTTAAGGTTTTTTGAGACAGGGTCTCACTTTGTAGTTCAGGCTGGCCCTGAGCTCAGCCTCAAACTATCATCACAGCAATCCTCCTGCCTCTGCCTCCGGAGTGCTGGGATTACAGGCGTGAGCCACCACACCCAGCACTGTAGTATGTGGTACTGGTTGCTGCTGGGTGTGAGTCTCCACGCCCAGTATTTTATGTGGTTACTGGGGATCGAACCCGGGTCCTTGCACTTGCAAGGCAGGTGCCAGAACCACTGAGCTAACTCCCCGGCCCAATTTTTCTTAATGTAAGTCTCTGGTGCTACAGAGTTCTCTCAGACCTGGTTTTGCAGCACTACACATTTCAGTGTGTTGTTTTCATTTTTGTCTCGATATATTTTGATTTCTATATTGATGTAGTTTTTAATCCATTAGCTGTCCATAGTGTTTAATTTCTATGTGTTTGTGAGTTTTAAAATTTTCCTCCTGTCACTGATTTCTAGCTTCATAGCACTGTGGTTGGAAAGGATATTTGATCAATGTCAATTTTGTGAAAAATGTTTTTTTTTTTTTTTTTGAGACAGAGTTTCACTGTGTAGTTCAGGCTGTCCTTGAACTCGCTATGTAGCCCAGGCTAGCTTCAAATTCGCGGTGACCCTCTTGCCTCAGGTGTTTTGTGGTATCTCATGTGACCCACCTTGGAGAATTTTCCATGTGCACTTGGTATGCTCTGTTGTTGGCTATAAAATTCTACATATTTATGTTAGGTACACTTGGTGTACAGTGTTATTTACATTCTCTGTTAATTTTATGTGAGAGTTATTGCTTCTTATTCAAAGTGGGGTATTGAAGTACACTATTATTATTATATTGCTATTTGTTTTCCCCTTCATTTCTGCTATATATTTAGATGTTCAAACACTAGGTGCATATATATTATAATTATTATGTCTTCCTGATGAGTTGACTTTTGCCACCATATAATGATTTTGTCTTTTATGAAAAATTTTGGGATTTTGACTGAGTCTGTTTTGTCTGACATAAATGTACTGATCCTTACCCTCTTTGATAACTACTTGCATGGACATCTTTCTTTTCTCCCTGCCCTTCCTGGCGATGTGCGTCTTTAAAGACAAAGCGAGTGGCTTGTAAGCAATGCAGCACTACATCTACACTCCTTGGTAATGGTTTCTGGGAGGCACAATGAGCACCAGAAAGAGAAGCACTGAAGAATAGTTGTAACTGAGAGTGTAATGAGTCATGTGGCAATTGTATTGACGAGGTCTCACTTGCAAGACGAGTGCGGAACGATGTAAGTACAAGGATGAAATTTTTTTTTTTTTTTTTTTTTTTGAGACAGGGTCTCACTTTGTAGTTCAGGCTGGCCCTGAGCTCACTATGTAGCCCAGGCGATCCTTGAACTTGGGACCATCCTCCTGCTTCTGCCTCCTAGTGCTGGGATTACAGGTGTGAGCCACCACATCTGGCTTTGTGGTATGTGGTTACCAGGGATCGAACTTGGGAGCTTGCACTTGCCAGGCAGATGCCAGAACCACTGAGCTAAATCCTCGGCCCTGGGACAAAATTTTTATGTCAAAACATTTTGAATGTTATATCCAGTGAGTTTCAAAGCAGTTGAGTCCCAAGGTATGACTGCATGTTGTTGGATTTTGTCATTTTACTCATTCATCATCTGTGACTTTTGAGTGGAGAAGTTAATCCATTTACATGTGAAATAATTATTGATTGGACTTATTACTGTTGATGTTATTACCTTTTTCTGACTATTTTAGGGGTTTCTTCATTCCTTTCTCCTGTCACTGTTCTTCTTTATGCTTTGTCTGGTTTTATTTTACTTTATTTTTTGGTCATTTTGTGCTTTGATTGCTTTATTCTCAGCTTTTTAAAAAATCTACTATAGATTTTTTTTTGTGGTTCCTCTGAAGGTTGCATACATGTCATATAGTTATAGCAGTCTATTTCATGCTGATAATTACCTTTATTGCATTAAAGACTCTACAACTTGGGGCCGGGGATTTAGCTCAATGGTTCCAGCGCCTGTCTTTCAAGCTGAAGGACCTGGGTTCGATCCCCGGTAACCACATACCTATACTGGGTGTGGAGACTCACGCCCAGCAGCAACCAGTGCCACATACCACAGTGCCGGGCATGGAGGCTCACGCCTGTAATCCCAGCACTCGGGAGGCAGAGACAGGAGGATTGTTGTGATGAGTTTGAGGCTGAGCTCAGGGCCAGCCTGAACTACAAAGTGAGACCCTGTCTCAAAAAACCTAAAAAAAACCAAAAAAAACAACTCTACAACTTTACACCATTCCACCTTGAAATTTATCATTTATATCACAATTTATATCTCTTCATATTATATACCCATTGACAAATTTTTATAGTTATAATTATCAATTTTTTCTTTTAACTGTTATATTACATTTTAAAATTATTTGCACATAATTTTTACAGTATTAGACTATTCTGAATGTGATTATATTTTTACCTTCATCAGTGAGTTTTATACAATTTCATATTGTTCTTTATTGTCTTTTTGTTTTAACCTGAAAAACCATCTTTTAGCATCTTTTATGGGGCAGCTCTGGTGGTGATATGTTCCTTTAACGTCTGTTCTATGGTAGTCTGTCTCACCTTTATCTCTGACCAGCAATGGTGCTGGCTAGTGTTCTAGTTTGGTCTGGTTACCTTCTTTCTGAACTTTGATTACATCACCTACTTCCACTTGGCCCAAAAGGATTCTGAGAAATCTGCTGATAATCTCATGGCAGCTCTGTCATAGTAATATTTTTCCTCTTGCTGTTTTTAAAATTCTTAGTCTTTAACTTTTGACAATTTGCTTATAGTGCATCTCTGGCTAATCTTGTTTATCTTTCCTAGGGCCTTTGTGCTTTGTGAATATGGCAAGTTTTTACTGATTATATATTGAAATAAACTTTCTTTTTTTTCTTTCTATCTTGCCCTTCTGAAGATCCCACAAGGCATGTATTTTTTTGTTGCTGCTTTTGTCTGATCATTGTCCTTAGGTCTACTTGAGTCTTCATTTTTTTCAGTTTTATGGTTTTTTTATTTTAACATTTCAAGTGACCCATCTTTGAGTTTGCTGACTTTTTCTGTATAATTGAGGCTGCTGTAGAATCTTTGTATTAATGGGCTTTCCCATTGTTTGGATAAGATGCCTCTCTCTCAATTTAAAGGAAGAGAGGTTTAGCTTTGCTTTGTTTAACTTTCCTCATTGCTGAGGCCTCAGACTGTGGATGGCTGATTCTCAGGCAGAAATAACACCCTGGAAGGCCCTCATGTGGGCCAGGGATTTAGCTCAGTGGTACTGCACCTACCTTGGAAGGCCCTTAGTGGATCAAAGATACTTACTCTGTGGCAGCCAAGGGAATAGTTCTGGAAAGGAATGGGCCAGGGACATATAAACTACCCAAGGTTATATCTCCATGACCCACCTAGGTATATCTATGAGCATGCTTTACTAATCCACTGGTCCTTTCTTAATCCAATGAAGTTGTAAAATTGGGAATAATCATCGCAATTCACTTCTTGTTAACTTCACTCCCAAACACATCTCCTTAAACTATATATGATTCTCAACAAAGGCAATAGCATTCATAATTCTAACATAATGTGTGCATTCACTCTGTGAATACATACATATATACATATATATATATATATATATATTTTTTTTTTTTTTTTTTTGGTACTGGGATTGGAACTCAGGACCTTGTGCTTACCAGGCAGGCATGGTGCCACTGAACTATGTCTCTTGTCCCTATAATATGTATATTTTGCATGTAACTGGAAACACAATAATCTCCAGAGTCTCAATAATTATAGCATTTTTCAAAAGCCCAAGTCTCTTCTAGGAACCAACTCAAACTCTTGGCTGTGAAAATCTGTAACAAAAAAAAAAGGGGAGTTCACACAATCCCAAGGTACAGTGGCACAGGACGAATATTTCCATTCCCAAAGGGAGGAGTAAGGTGATGGAAAAGAATTAGACTAAAGCAAGACTGATAGCTGGAAGAGCAAATATCACATCCTGTAGTTTCATCTCTGGCAACCTGAGAAAGGTATGAGCCTAAAGAGCCTGGGTAGCGCTGCCCCATGGCCTTCCCAATTGTGGCCTACCTGACTTCACTCTTGGTCTGGCACTGTTCACTTCCCGCAGTTTTTCTTGGCAGAGATTCCATATTTGTCATCTTTTAACTTCCAGCCATCTTCTGAAATCTTGGTAAAGCCTCTGTAACACCACAGCTCTTCCACTGAGCAGGCATGAAGAGCCAGCACCAAAGTGATGATGCCATGGTCTACCAGGGATTGAGCAGTAGCCTGGCCCTCTTGGTGCATGGCTGCAGCAACCTCTGAGAGCCTGGATTGCTGAACTCCAGGAAATACTTACCTAGGTAGTCTTCAATAAGCTTGTATCCCTGGGGCTCTCTTCTGAAAGCAAAGGTTACACTTTTGCAACTTTGAGCCTGTGATGGGTGTTGTCTTGAACATTCCTGAGAATCCTTCAAATTGTCTTTGCTATTGTCCTGATGCAAAGTACTTGGTTTTGATTGAAGCTTAACCTCTCAATAACCATGCTCTCTATAACCACAACTTTGCAGATTCTTCTTTTTTGACAAGACTGGAAGTGTTCTGTATCTTTCAGCTCTGCCATTTGTTCCTGATTCTCATTTTAGACGTGGCTGAAACAGCCTGCAGTTCCCATGCCATAGCCTGAATGTTAATCTGCTTTGAAATGTTCTCCATCAGAACACTTAGTTTGACATGTCACACAGGGTTACTGTATACATGTATGCCTGGGGACTGAAGCTGGCTATCCCTGAGGCTGGTAGGCTTGGTACTCAGGCTTGGCTCCTCTGGATCTCCTGGCAGAGATGTTGGAGGCGGGACCAAGGGCAGACAGATGGTGTCTTGGCTGAGTCTTCAGGGTGAAAGACTATTTATGGGTCTGTAACAGCACCCATGGTTAGCAAGCAACCACCTGAATATGGCCTGTTTTCTTACAATGGCCCTTGGCGGCCTTAGGCTTCCTTGGGGTTTCACAGCCTCCTGCCTGGACCCCAAACAGTGTTTTCTTTCTAAAGGTGGAGGTCAGAGTCCTCTACTTGTGCCACTTTGCAGAAGTCTTCCCTCACTGTTTTCATGCCTGACTGCTTCCACTTTCTTCCATACCATCCCAGATGAAGCAGCCCCCATGTGTCAACAAAAAGCTTACCTGCCTTGGCATCAGCATGTAAACTGCCTTGCTGTCAGATCTGAATTTTATAAAAAGAAGCAGCCTAGCAAAGTAAGGGAAATTTCTCCAAAACAGCAGGTGGTCATTTTATTAATGGCCTGTTCACGGAGCAGAGTTGCTGCTCAGCCAGTGCAGTGGTACCTCTGTTCACAATTCTGATTGCAAACTGAATTGGATGAGAACCAAGTCAAATTCAATGACTGGATTCAGTGTTGACCTTATGGGGAAATCTGATTCGGTTCTTGTCCAACTCATTTTGTAACTAGGCTCATGGAAAGAATTAAGTTTATGAACTGAGATGTCACTGTTTTGATTAGGGCTGCTTTGACTTGGACTGCATCCTCTGCTGTCAGCTTATTCTGAGTCATCCGGTTGGCTCTTTTAGCTCTGTTTGGAACATTTTATATCACTTAATAGTTGTGAATAAACACTTAAAAAACATGTACAAAGTTCACTTCTTTCTACTATTTTCATGTGATCATGGCATGTTGCACACATGTACCCAGCCAACACATGACACCTTTTACAAATGTACAATTAGAATAACGTTAAGTCATTTAAAGAAAACACCAATAAGGTCTGTGAGTGGTTGGGGAGGTTTCTCTCACCACGGTCCCTGCGCCCTGTTCTAGCCCTGGGCCCAGCAGGTGCATGAAGGTCTGCACTGCCTGGACAGGAGGCTGTGCTGGGCTCCTTTCTCAGCCTCCCCTCTCATTGGCCTGACAGCTCGTCCTCTGTGCTGCCAGCCCTCTATATCCTCAGGTTTCTACATCCATGCATCCAACCAGTTGTGCATAGAAAAACATAAATAAACAAAAACCAGCATACACACAAAATCCCAGACATGTACATTTTCTTGTCATTACCCCTGAATAATACAGTTCTGTATATTTACATTGTACTAGATCCTATAAATAATCAGAAATGACACTGAGCACCCGTGCTTTAAGTCTATGCAAAACCCACTCAACTTTATGTGAGGGCCTTGAGGATCTGGGCACCCACAGAGGTCCTGGAGCCGTTTCCATGGATACCAACAGAAGACGTACATCACTGTGTCTCAGGCTATGACACTGTATCAGACTTCATCTATCTCACCTCTTCTTGGCCTCTTCTATCCATCCTCCTTTCGGGTGGCCTCATTTTATGTCTTGTTTTGTTTTTTAGTATCCACCTATGAAGAGGCTAGGCAGCATTTGTCTTTCTGTGTCTGACTTATTTTTCACCTAATGTCTTTGAATCCCTGCTATTTTGCTGCAGATGAGAGGATGCTGTTGCTTTTGTGGTTCAGGAATATTCCACTGTATATATCATGTTCTCTATCCATGTGTGTGTTGACGGTGATCTCAGGGACTCCTTGTCTTAGCGATTATGCATAGCTTACTCACAGACCTGAGTACACAGGCATCCGGCTTCCTTTTCATTAGACACATGTTCAGAAGTGGCGATCTAGACCATTTGGGAGATCTAGATTTTAGGTGATTGAGGAATTCATATTGTTCTCCACAGTGGCTGCACTAAGTGCATGCCTACTGTGGTGCATGAAGTTCCTTTTCTCTGTATCTTCGTTAGCATTGTAAATTTTTTATCTTTTGATGTTTTTATCTCTACCTAGTGAGAGCTTGTATCTCATTGTCATTTTGGTTTGTATTTTTCTGATGGCTAATGAATATTCATATATTCTACATTTGTTGATCATTTGAATATCTTCTCTTGAGAATTGTATGTTCATGTCATTTGCTTATTTAAAAACTGGGTTATTTAGTTACTGAGCTTTTTAGTTCTTTATATATTCAAATATTAGTCCTTTGTCAGATAAGTTTCCAATTTCCCCACATTCTTTGGTTTTTCTTCACTGTGTCCATTGCTTGATAAAGCATGTTAGTTTTATATAATCTTGTTTTATCGCTTGTTTTGGGCTCTTGCCCCCAAATTGTTTCCTATTATTACATATAGTGTTCCTACCATTTTTTTTTTTTTTAGTAGAATCAGAGTTTAAAGCCTTCTGTGTAGACTTCTGATCCATTTTGAGTTGATCTTTTTGTGGAGGGTGAAAATAAAGTTCAAACAACCTTCCACATATGGACATACAATTTTCTCAGCACGAGTTTTTAAAGAAGCTGTTTTTCTTCAATGTTATGTTTTGGTGCCTTTGTCAAGAATCAATGGGTTCTTTGATGAATGGGGTGATTTCTGGGGCTCTTACTCTATTCTGTTGGTCCGCGGGTCTGTTTGTGTCAATGTAAGGCTGTTTTACTCTAGTTGTGCAGTACATTTTGAAGTCAGAGCTCAGGCCACTTTTTGCTTTGTTCTTCGTGGTACTGAGAGTCTGTTGTGGCTCCATTTGAACTCTATGATTACAGTAATACGTGGCACCTCTGTTCATGAGCACTTTTATTTGTGCAGTTTGGTTCACAAACAGTAGAGTTTGTTTTTGTTTGCAAACTGGACCTCTGATGATAAACATGACTGTGCCCATCTTTCGTGCACAAACATGAACATGGTCATCTTCTCCAGAGTCATGGAATAAATCAAATTCGTGAACTGAGGTACCACTGAAATTTTTTGCCAGTCCTTGGGAAAATCGCATGGGTATTCTGATGGGAATTACATTTCATCTGGCGACTTCTTTGAGTAGTACAGATATTTAAAAATTATTAATTCTTCCAATCCGTGAAGACAGGAGATCATTCCACTTTTCTGTGTCCTCTTTCTTTCATGAGCTTTATATTTTTTCACTGTAGAAGTCACTCATCTCACTGGTTAGGTATGGTCCTAGGATTATGATGAGGATGACAATGATGATGATATTTCTGTAGCTACCACTTTGGGTACAAACACCAGTGCTCTATATCAAATAGGAAAATAAACTAAATGTGTCAGATTCAGAGGCCAGCCCCTTAGAAGAGGATGAGCGACCTCATTAACCCGAGCTGGCTACTACAAGAGCGTTTAGGACACGTTCCTTGTCACTTCTGGAGTCTCGAGTCGCCCAGCTTCCTCTCCAGGGAGGCAGGCTGCACGGATGCTGGGGCTGCCAGTGATTCCTGTGGGGAGGTGAACACAGCTGTCTGTTTTGTGGGTCATTTCTGATGGTGGAGACAGTGGAGATGGGCTGCCAATCCCAGGGAACTGAGCGGGATGCCCCCCCCCCCCCCCGGAACCAGAGCTGGCATTTCCGTGCTTGGCAGCTCGAGCATCCTCATCAGCCTTTCCTTTCAGCCATGTTAGTCCCAGGGCTAACCAGGTTCATGTTCTCCTGGAATAGGAATACCAGGAGGGAAGGGGAAGAGGGAGCTTGGGATGGGAATCGAGCGCCGGGACTCTCACAGCTTTGCGCTTGGAGAAGGCCTTTGTTGTCATTACATCCCAGCACACACACAGTTGATTCTCAGTAAAGCACCATTCAATAAATGCAGATATTGGGCAGCTGAGAAGGGAATCTCGAGGCTGTCCCTGCCCCTTAGTTTCTACATAATGAGCACAAGGCCCAGTTGGTTACCTGGTTGCATAGCAACTGGACAGGAGCAGCCAGGCCCTGGATCCTGTTCAGGCCTCTTCCCCAGGCAGCTGCTGACAGAGGGAGGCCACTCCAAAGGTGGGTCAGGAGGAGTCCTGTCACCTGCACCCTGTGCCGCCCAGGTCCTCCCAGCAGCAGGGAGAGAGGAGTGAGGCCCAGCAGTCTGGAGGCAGTGAAGTGAAATGGGGCCCTGTGTGTCCACGCCCCTCCCATTCACGTGGGCACTCTGCTCCCTGGTGCTCCTGGAGAAGCACAGCTTAGCTCCTCTCTCACCTGTCATGGGGGCAAAGACACCTGGTGTGCAGGGGGCCTGTGTGGGTCTCTGCCACTGGCCTGACCTGGTCCAGAGTGAATGCTCAGAGAGGAGTTGAGCCTGTGGTCGTGTGTTATGGGACAGTCAGGTCAGCTGCCAGGATACGGGAACGGGGTGTCACACGGGGCTGGAGTCGGGAGGTGTCACCGGGGCACCCAGGAGGACACTGTGCATGTGCACCTCTGGGCCTCAGTGTAGACAGCCAGTAAAAATTCTAAAGAAAATGAGAGATCACACGACCTAGTGCTTTGCAAACTTATATTCTAATCAGAGGCTATAGCAAAACAACAAAAGGATGTGTTGTGCTCTTTAGTATTGGGAGTATTCTGAAGGCGAAAGTAATTCCAACTTCTGATTTCCCTTAAAAAATAACAGCTGAAGAATTCAAGAAGCCTCTGCTCATCTTCCACCCTTGCTTTTACCATCGCTGAATTTTAAATCACAGAGTCAGATTATCAATGCTCACTCAGAGGATGGTAGCAGGATCATTAAATCTTACTACAAAGCCAAGTGCAGAAGGTAATTGCACATATTTGTAAGTAGCTTAGAATTGATTAAAAATGCATAAAGAAAAGCTGCAGAATTCTCCACAGGCCCAGGATGCTACCCCCTCGGGATGTCTCTGCAGCTGCTCATCCTCCCAGCAGCCTCCTCTATCTCCCTGTGAAAGGGCGGAGGGCAGGGCTCCCTCTCCCATCCCTGTTGAGCAGAGTGCGGCTGCAGAAAGAGGTTGCCCAGTTCTGGTGGCCCAGGGCAGTGGAATCCACGTTCCTTTGGGGCAGCATGAAGGGAGGCTTGTGGTGAAGTGACACAGGATTCCCGGCTTTCTGTGCAAGGCAGCAGCTACTGTGCAGACCTGGAAGGGGCGGGGTGTGGGCCAGCTCTTGGAAAAAGGCTTTGCCTTGTGCACACCCAGCATGGTGGACACAGGAGCTGTGTTTTTGTCAGGTCCAGGCAGGATGCCTTGATGATCCACTGGTCTCTTCAGTCCCTTGGGGATCACCCTCTGTAGTTATGAGTGACTATGATGTTGGCTCAGAGTCGGCCTTGTGCCAATCATGGACTGGCCAGAGATGGGAGACAGATTGGCTCAGCCCAGATACATCGAGCACCTGTTGCCCAGCAGGCACTGTCAATGTGTTGCGGGAGGGAAGAAAGGAGGGAGGGCACAGAAGAGTGGCAGGTGCTCTGCTGGACCTAGATACATGGCTCCATGTGAGCACACGGAATGTGTGTGTGTGAATAACACTGTGCTAACAACAGCAAATGGCTTGTGATCTCAGTGCATGCTGTATAATCCAACTTTCCTCCCATCTGTATTGCCCTTCCTCCTCTCCTCTCTCCTCCTTGTCCTCTTCTTTTGTTCACTTCTCTTTTTCCTTTTCCTGCTCCTTCCTCTTCTCTCTCTCTCTCTCTCTCTCTCTCACACACACACACACACACACACACACACACACACACACGTGATGTGGCACTACAGTAGAGAAGAGCCCTTATTTCTAAAAAATTCAAGATCTGCATTCATTTCTCCTTTTGCAATAAAATCTCAGAGGAGAGGCCTTTGATCTCTTCATTTCCTCTTTTCGAGTTAGACATGTAATTGAAATGTGCATCCGGGGTGTGAGTACAGTGGATGGAGCCTCCTAGATACACCCCTGAACACAGTTCTGGTTTGCTAAAGGGAAGTGTTTCCCACACCAGGCTCCTCCTTTGTGCTCTCCACTAATCATGTCTCTTCTTAAGTAATACTCTGGAAAATCTTAAAAAATATTCAACTTTTGTAAATAAAACCTAATGTTGCATAATGGAGGAATATAATAAGATACCCCTCAAAAAGCTTCTTCTATCCAACCTTGTGAAGGTCTTCTGTGTGGGCTAGAAATAGTTCATTTTCTTTGCTTTATAATATTCTGCAACATCAGTACGCCCTGGGACAGGTGCCCACATGTTATCTCTGGCCGGGTGGGTTATCTCTCCCATTTGACTGTTATATCCAGCTCTGGTGTGACAGTACTGTGAATGCCTTCTTGGACTCCTTATATCTGTGGCTGCTGTGTATAATTCTAGGTGTATAATTGCTAGGTTGAGACACGTGTATGTTCAGTTTGAGGTGAAGTTTGCAGCTTCCTAAAGGCATTTTAGGGGCTTAGGCTCTGTCAGGGAAGCTGTGGGAATCTCACCTAGCTTGGCCTTCTCCATACTCTGCACTGCAGATGTTTTCATTTTGGCCATTTGGGTAGAATCTCACAGTGATTTGGATGAGCATTTATCTGGTAGGCATGAAGCTGTTGACCTCCTCGTGGGGATACTTGCCATAAGGCTCTCTCTGGTTAAATGACCATTCATTATTTTGTGAGTATCTGTTCACTTATCTCTCCCTTCTTGATTTATAGGGGTATTTCTGGTGCGTAAGTTCTTTAAGGTGGCTTCCTTCTGCATAGAGACCCTGGGGTGTGCAGGGGCCAGGAGTCGTGGAATCCCACATCCCTGGAGGAGGTGCAGCTGGTGACTGTGTCATCTGGGGGTGGGGTCACCCATCGCTGCCTGAGGAGGTCAGAGAACACAGAAAATGGACAGGTAACAGATAACAGACAGGTGCTGCAGGAAAGGCCCGAAGGGCAAAAGGACAGGCAAGGGAAGAGGGAGCTCTCCAAGGGTGGCCGCTCTGTGGTCTGGGGCAGCAGAAGGGATAGTGGCTCCTAAGGAAACCGGTGGGGAAGTGTGTCTCACACTGCAGCTAGAGAGAGAGGCAGCATGGATCCCAAGAGAGTCAGTCCCATTTCTATAAAAACATAAAATGAGCAAAAAAGAAGAGATTTTGAGACTTTCTTGAAAGGCAAAAGACACAAAAATGGGCCCTACAGTACTTCTTACTGTGGTGTTTGCTGCCACGTCAGAGTGTGGCAGTAAAAGCCATGTGTGGGTGTGTCCAGAGACACACAGTACCTTCATAACCCAGCACGCACTGCAGTGTGCAGCAGGAGTGTGGTGACGAATGTCTGTTATTTCTAGCAGGCTGTAAACTCCTCAGGGGCCAGGACCAAATCTGGCCATGTTGAGAATCTCCTAATTAGTCAGGCACTGCAGTGTGAAAAAAGTAGGTGTCCAAGAAAATGTCATCGAGTGAGACCTTCTTATTTTAATTTACTTTTCTTAAAAATAATTAACTACATTTTTTCCTTTGTGGGGTGCTGATCCCTTTCAAAAGTGACTACCAGATCAAGATGAGCACCTTTTTCTCCCCTCTTCCTTTTAAGATCCGTTTACAGACAGGGTAGGAAAATAAAAATGCATTAGCTTCTACCCTGAGGAGCATTGGAGGGAAATGTCAGTGACTGACAGGCTTCTCTGGGTTTCTGGAGGGAGAGCAGGTGGGGCGAGAGTGACTCATAAACCAGAGAGAGGGAGCCCGTGAGGAAATAAATCGGGCCTCTGCTCCACACCCAGCCTTGTGCCTGTGTGGCATGGAACCCAGGCTCCTAGGGTCGGAGGGAGGGAGCAGGAGGGGGTCGATAAGAAGTTGAGCCCTGACAAACTCCTTCCTGCTCTTTGAGCCAGGAATAGTCAATAGGCAGATGTTTACCCCTCAGGCCAGAGAGTAAAGGCTGCCTTGCTAAGGCAGCCTGAGGGTCAGAGGACCTGTCGGCAGCTGTCGGAGCCCTGCCCACAGCTCAGCGATCTCAGGCCTGCCTACAGCTCAGGTCCCTCCTCCTCAGCCCAGGAGCCCAGAGAGCAAGGACCTTGCTTTCAGACATGCAGCGCAGAGCTGCAGTTTCTGCATTTTAAAACATGAGTGGGAGACAGGGTTTCATTGGAGGAGGGGCTGCAAGTGCAGATGAGAAACCGAGCTAAACAAGCAGAAGAAAATAGCCCAGAGGAAATAAATTTGAGGAATACAGTGTATTTTAAAAATCCTCATTGCTGTCCCCAGAGAGAATTGAGGACCTAAAAGGCCATTACACACAGCATATTACATGGAAAAAAGGTTATCAGAGATCAAGAAAGATATCTTGGAAAGAAAAAAATATTTTCAAACTAAAAAAAAAAAAATCCACTTACCAATGGAAGCCAAGGAAATTTCTTATCAGAGAATATGTGCAAGTTCCTACAGGTGGCAGGTACCCATTTAAAAGGCCAACACTCAACAGAATTTCCAGAGAGAACAAAGCAGACAAAGGGACATCAGTTTTCAGCAATGTTAGAAGGTCTTTTTCTAGGACTGAACAAGTATTTGTCTTTGCGTTGAAATGGTCCTTTGATTGCATCATAATGTATAAGAAAAATCCCACTGGGAAATTGTTAGTGACATCCCGAAAACATCCAGAGCAAGAACTGTTTACCTACAAAAACTACCCTCAGAATTCTTACCAGTAATATTGACTATTACAAGACAGAGAAATTTCTTCTAAATTCTGAAGCAAATGATTTACAATCTAGAACTAAATACGCAACAAAATTATCCACCAGAAAGGAAGACAGATTATGCAAAAGTTGAGTTTTTATTTCCTGGGCAGCCTTTATGACAAAATTATTGGAGGACGTGCTCCAGCAAAACAAAAGGATATTGCACAAGAGGAAGACTTAGCACCCATTTAGATAGATGGTGTCTAGGTTGATAGATGTAAAACAGAACTAGATGGTGTTGTTCTACACTAAAAGAACTCAATGAAGACAAGAAAAGGGTACACTAATTAGTGTCATGTGTGAAGCTGTTCTTGAAACTTGGTTTATGGTAAGGACTCAGTAAAGGTAAGTATTTCAAAAAAGGTAGATAAATAGATAAATATTGTGGGAAAACAAAATTGACAAAAGAGGAAAGTAATGGTTGCATTATTTTCCTTGCTCTTGATTTCAGTCTGGTAGATAAACTTCAAGACTATACAAAGTTATAGAACAAAATACACACCCTGGAAGCACTGGCAATGAAAAAGCAAAAGTCTAAGCAAAACATTAAGTGAAGATGGAAGATTGGTGAAGATATGGAGGGAAATTCATGTACTCATTTTCTTAAGAAGGCACTCAGAGGATATTTCCCATAGTTGATCAAATAAGAGATGAATTATTAAAATGGCAAACATAACTAATCGAGGAAGACCAACTCAGGAATGAGGATGTTAGGAGGAAAGAGAAAAAGGAGTTTAAAATTCTTGGGTGAACTTAGTCATTTCTTCTGGCAAGAGGCCAGTAGATGCCTTTCATTTTTAAAGTGCTTTATTTTTATTCTTGGATAATGCCTAACTTTAAAAACTAAAAACATAAAAAATTCAGGTGTTAGTTACAGATAACTATCACAAAGCCAAAAATGAATCTTTTTGACAGCAGATTCAGAATTAGGGAAGGGTTCAGTCGGTACACTTGCTTTTCACTGTGGCCCTATGGGTAATATTTGACCTTTTAAGCATGTGCAAATATATTAATCAGAAGAATAAAATACATTTTAAAAAACTTAAACATTTCTCCCCAAAGTAGTTCTCCTTTGGTTTTAATTATATGTTCATATTTTCCCAGTTTGGGACTTTTGGCAGAATTCAAAGCTTTTTTATTTTAAACATCAAATAGGATATCTCTCCAGGGATACTAGAATCCCAGCCTAGGATAAATCCTGTTTGTAGGAAATGTGTATATTTCTCAACTTTTAAAGAAACACACCTTAAAGTCACTAAAAGTCAGAACATTATTCAGTGCCATAAGCTGCTTAAGTGCTTTTTCTGTGAATGTTGTTCTACAATAATTTCCATATCTACAATTCTTTAAGCATATTTTGCAATTCATTTTAACCCATATTTGGCAGTGCTGGGCATCAAACCTGAGCTTCCCACACAGGCATAATCCACTCTTCATTTTCTAGTGTTTATTCTATGAAGTAATAATGGTACAATTTAATGGTGGACACAGGCCCCAAATTCTACTTTGATGTCACATATCCAAATGACAAAGGAAGGAAGAGTCCTGCGTGGGCTGCTCTCTCCTAGAGTGACTTCCTTTGCCTTTCGCAGCCCACTGCTCTGAGCCAGGCTCCCTGGCTGCCCTTTGTTCTTAGACTGAAGCTTGGGGCTGGAGGAGGGGCTGGAGCCCTGGCATTCCACTCCCTGCAGTCAAGGTTTCCTTGGCAGGAGATGCTCCGGAACTCCCTCAATGCCCTCAGGAGGAGTCATAGTGTTGATGGGGACGTCCACCCCTGGGATGCTGCCTGGTCTTTATATTCAGTGAACAACAGGTGTCTGGTGCAACCCACTGAAACCAAGAGGATCCTGCTGGAGGCTGGAGGTTTCCATGGCAACTGCAATGATGCTCCAGCCCTTCGGCAAGCTGTCACTCAAGGGCCATACAGGGAAGGGGAAAAAGGAGTATGTGTGTAGTTAATGGTGGAAACAGACTCCTTGCCGTCCCTCACTGGAAGAGACCAGGTGCCAGTGGGCTCCAGGTGGGAAGTGTGTCTTCCTCATCTTGTCACGCATGGTCCCCAGTTTGTCTCCAATCCCACCCTGCATCAGGGCCTGCTCATTCCTCCTTCCCCACCCCAGGCCCTGCATCTCTGCAGCCTCTGAGGGATGCCAGTTTCCACCGACAGTGTGCCAGTGTGCGTGGCAGCTGTGACAAGATCTCCAGAGCTCAGGTCTAATGGAAACAAAGACTGCATTGATGTTAGTATTATTATTATTACCTAGGCGCTTTTGTGTTGCTGGGGATCGAATCTGTAGCCTTCTGTGTGTTAGGTGAGTGCCACAGCCTGGCATGGACAGCTTTCAGACTGCATCGAAGCTGGGCAGCAGGACGCTGGGCAGCAGGAAGGGTGATGCTTGCCTTGAGTGCTGGAGGAAGCCGGGTAATGAGATGGCTACTGTGACTTCCTTCACGCAGCTGTGAAATATCACACGCTTCAACAGCTGGGGATAGAAATAAGTCACCAGTCGCACTGTTTTGTAATGTGGTGTGTGAGTCCTTGTTTGTACAGCAGTCTGCTTTTATTCAGACCTGTTCTCATATGGCCAAGTCCGGGAACCTGACCCGCCTATCCCTACTGTGGGGAGAGAATGCTGTTTGTTTCCATAGCTTACATCTACAAGATGTCTGGAGTTTTCCAGGCACGCTGGTGATGCCCTCAAGTGTTGCCTTGAGACACATCTAGCTGTGTGTGCTGGTGCTCTGGGAGCTGAGGCAGGAAGATAACAAGTTTGAGCCCCACCTAAGCAATTTAGTGAGATCCTATCTTAAAAAATTTAAGAATTAAAAAATTTTAAAAAAGGTTCCCAATATTGAAAACAAAAACATAGCATGTATTTATTATACTGTGGATTCTTAGATAGAAAATACCTCCCCTTGAGCAGTCTGGAGCGAGAGACTAGGCCTGGCTGGTCCCCCCATCTCCTAGTCTCCCTCTCATTTGCATATGATCTACTTCCTTGACTTCTACCGTCTGCCTTTTATTTTGCTCTTTAAATTATTTATACTTTAAGTTTCTCATACAAGAAAAACCAGTGTTGTAGTTCAGTGGAATAGTGTCTGCTTGCTAAGCGTGAGGCCCTGTGTTTGATTCCTGGTATCAAAGAAAATAATGAAAAACCACATGACTCTGATTTATTTCACCTAACATGCTCCCAAGGGGCACCTGTTTTCCTACAAATGACTCCGTTTTATCTTTGTTGATAGCAGAGTAGTATTCCATTGTATGTAAACATCATGTTTTCTTCATCTCTTCCTCTGTTGATGGACGTACAGGCCGCTTCCAAGATTGAGCTATTATAAGTTGTACTGCTATAAACATGAGTGTGCATGGGTTACTGTGTTTTGATGACTTTACTATAAAGGGAAAAACAAGGTCAAATGGAATTTCCATTTTAAGCACTTCTGAGTAATCTCCATACTAATTTTCTAGTAACTGTACTAGTTCACATTCCCACAAATCAAGATATTGGCTGCATAACCTAGTAGTAATTACTCAGCTTAGTGCTTGTGATTAATGCGTCACCCATTTATTCAGGAAACCCGCTCATGCAAACTGTTCTGGAGTCCAGGACGCTGAGTGAAGTGTGCTGATGAGGTTGGTGGCTTCCTGGGAGCATGCAGCATGACACTTGTCATAAGACAGTGCTGTGCAAGATGGACAAACAGGTTTCGAGTTGATACCCATGAGGTCAGTAGGTGCCACAAACTCCACCTAGACTCAGCTTTTCGTCCCCTCTGTGTGCTTCACAGTGCCCCCCGCTCATGGTCGTGCACCTCTGTCTTGGTCGCTTTTCATGGCAGGGAGCTTATTATCCCACAGGCTGGCACATCTCACTATGGGATTCTAGTTAATTCCCAAGTTCCTCACCTGGATTGGAGTAGGCACATGGTCAGTGGAAATGTGTTGTACTGGCCTAGGCTCTCTAGAGCTACAGCTTCAATATGAAGTGCATGTATGACTCCACAGATTCATTAGGTAGCCTTGTGGGATCAGGGTCAGAAGAGGCCCAAGGGCCGTCAGCCGTCTGTGCTGGATCCTTCCACCAAAGGTCAAGAAGCTCACTGTAGAGTCCCTGGTGTGACTCTGTAATGGAAAGCTGAAGAGTCTGCACCAGAAATTTTAGGGAAGTAGAGACCAATGTCAAAAGGCCTGGTGAGGAGACTGGAGCTTCTGTAGAAAAAGGAAACACTCCCCTTTCTTTCCCTGTCTTCTCTCAGAGCCACAAGCCTATTGGCTGATGCTACCCACATCCGGGGTGGGTCTTCCACTCAGTTCGCTGGTCTGTGTGTCAATCATACAAAGATATCCCCATAACTTACTGTTCAGCTAACTGGTTCTTACTTAAGTGAAGTTGACAGACCCTAGTTAACAGTCACAAGCATGAAGACCGTTCTGCAGATGGTGTTGGAGAACTGCGGAGTCACAAAGATGGAGTCATTCATCGTTTTCTCCAGGGTCTGCTCACCCTGACCCGTCTCCATGTACTATGGGACAGCCCACTGCCTGCCGGCCTGGAGTGCTGGCCAAGAGTCCCACGCTGGCCAGGCTGGCTGGGTGGACACAGATGGGCTCTTCCTGCTCATGAGTGCTCACTTACTTGCTTTGGTTCTGGCTGGAGTCTCAGTCAGTGAGACCATCCTCAGAGATGGAGCCCGGCTCCCAGCCATTTGGGACAGAAGGCCATTGTGCCGTGTGGAATGAGATCTGACAGAGCTCTTAAGAACATTTTATTTATTTTAATAGTGCATTTTAATTTACCTTGGAGTAACAAAAAAACACCCCAATCAATTGAAAATAAGGTATAAGATCACCCTGCAAATCACATTCTTCTACCACAGTGATTTCAGGCTGTGACCAACCTTGTTAATCTAATTCAGCTACTGTGGGCACTCGGGTTGGTGGAGCTAATGTTTAGTCCAAGGAGATGGGACAGATTGATGGCCAGTGGCTGAGGCTCACTTGGGTCCTGCAGCCCTGCCCATCTCTAGGGCACATGGGTCACACAAGCCCACCAGCTATAGCCATGAGTAGATTTCTTGCTCAGCTAACGTGAAAGATAGTCACCTGTGTCTGTGAACCCTGAGTATAATGTATTATTGTGCCTTACTTTTCATACAAATGTTTCAAATGAAAAGTATCAGATGAAAATATTGATTGTTAAGGCTGCGAATATTGAAAATCAAGGGAGTGTCTGCCAGGCCTGAGAAAAGACAGAGCTCGTTCAGCAGCCCAGCTGGGCTAATCTCTTTGCAGCTTTCCAGCCAGGGGTTTGCAAGTCCCTCGGGTCTTCCAGCGGAAGGCTCCCGGGCTTGGAGTACAGAGCTTGACTTTCGAAATGTTGTATGACCTTATATTTGAAATGCATTGTTAAAAAGCTCAAAACATACCCTAAATTTCGCAAATATCCTTTGTGGTTAATTTAACCACATTGACTGTGTCTCTCCTTAACCAGTCAGGCCTCTTAACCCTCAATCTCAAGAAACTAATTTGGTAAGAACTTCTCTTGACAGGGCCTTGGATAACAGTACTAATTGTTTTTGTTTTACATTCTTCCCCCCAGGCCACATACTGACATTTCTCTTTTCGTTTTCCTTAAAGACTTGGCACTATACAAGGAAAACTAATTTACTTTGGGAGAAGAAGGCAACTTTAAAGATTAGTTTTTTTTAAAAAAAAATTTTTACATAAAACATAGGAGATCTACCAACCCATACAGAATACAAGTACAGATTATTTATGATAAGCACAATTTAACAGCTATCCATAGTAGACTTGCAGGGCAGACTATGTCTGAGAATAAACTGCACATCCATTCAAGTACGAAGTGTGACAAATATAAAGGTATAAAGTCAAAATTCTTAAAAAATAATCATTACAGAAATGACACGTTTCCATGAATCCCATCACAATTCTCCCTCTTGTTCAAACACACTGATCCCATCCTCCTGGCTGATTCCTGCAGCAGCTCTGGAGTCCTCTTTGCTGAGTGTCTTCGTTGTGTTCTTCTGGCTGCATCAGTGTCTTGAACCATTTCAAAATGTTGCTGTTTCATGGTCTTTTTGACTTTGGGAAGCCGGAAGTTGTACAGGCCCAGAACTGGTGAATAAGGTAGATAAGGACCCAGCGTCATGTCTTTATGAGTTGCCTTTTCATTGGATGATAGTGGGCAGTAGAGTTTACCATATTTCTGATCATACTTCATAAAGACAGGTGCGTAAGAGAACTTTGGAAAGTGGCCAAGAAGGTGTGTCCAAAACAAGGGAGAGAGAGGACTTTGAGAGGAGCTAATGGCAATATGTCTTTTACTCTGACAAACCATCTTTCTTTAAACACATATTGTAGATCTGAGCCACCCTTGTGTGTCTGCAGCCTGACGCAGAGACCCCGAAGCAGTCTGAAGGACCAGGAGGCCTCACTCATGCGGAGCCCCGAAGCACACTGAAGGCGGCAGAAGTCTCCCCGCTGTGGGAACGCTCATGCCAGGAAGGCACCATGACACAATGAAGATAAGCTACCATGTTGGAAAATGTTCACATGGAGATGGCAAAGCCTGATGTTTTATAGCATGGGGAGGAGCAGGGAAGGTCGCAGTAGAACAGGGACTCAGTACAAAGGAGCCTGGGGACAGTACAGCAGGAACTGGAAGGCAGCAAAACCATTCTTCTTGGGGAAACTGTCCTCTGACCTGGATTCCCTCTGTCCTCCAAATCCCTGCCCTTCCTCAGTGGGCACTGGACCCTTATTTGCAGGCTCCTCACTTCCCCCGGGGTTCTGGGGTCTTTCCCCTGCTAGGTGCCACATGCCAACTCTCACACCACTGCAATGATGACAGCTTTCTCTGTCACCCACACTGGAAGCCTTGTGGTCAGTACACTGTGCCTGGTGCCTTTGGAAGCTCGATCAATATCCGCATCTCAGGAAGACAGATACTCACGCTCCTGCTCTTAGACACAAACCCAAAGCAGCTGTCCTGAAGGGAAACCAGTGATTACTAAGGCCTGGGAAGGGGAAGGTGCGGAGGAGGGGGGAGAAATGGGGCTGGGCTCCTATCCTGTCTGTCTGTCCACTTGGCCCCAGCTGCTTCACATCAGACTCACATCTGAAGCCATTTCCTCTGGGAAGCCTTCCGCACTCCAGCTCTGGCACATGTTGCCCACTCAGGTAGCCTTGTGACACAGTTTTCTACCCTAACCTGGTACAACGAAGCTGGTGGGGTTGGGGCTGGAAGTCTGCCCTCCTTTGGGAGCCGAATGTGGTGGGCGGTGTCTGTTGGCAGTGTCTGTTGCCGTAGTAGCACTCAACACAGCACAGAAGTATCTAGAATAAAGGACAGTGGTCTTGAATACCCTCTGACCCCGAAGAAGAGGATGGCTCTGTATTCCCAGAGAGGTTCTCCAGGAACTCAACCAGCTAGGCCTATCCTTTGTGCCACCAGCTGGTCTCAGGCTCATTAGATCCATAGGCAATACAACCTTCAGTTAGACCCAGGATCTTCCTGGGCAGGTGATCAGAAATGTGCCCACACTGTGGAGCAGGCAGCAGCACCCCCACCCCAGATGAGGACTCCTGTGGGCTGGGCCCACATCAGGCCACACACAGCAGGGCAGTACAGGGAGCCGCACAGGCTCAGGCATGGACACGGAAGGACTCAGGTCCTTGTTCAGAGCCTGGGTCCGGCTCTAAAACAAGCTGTCGGTAATTAAGCAGGCAGCCCCTCAGCAAGAGGGGAGTAAATCTCCACTAAATGTCACTCCGAGTTTGCCCGACGGTGACATTCCTGGGGGTGTCAGGGCTGTGTAAGATCTGCTGAAAGTGGGTGCAGAGGACAGTGGAGAAGAGGTCCCAGCCCAGAGCTGCTGTGGCTTCTCAGCTCTTCTGGGGAGCCTAGCACACATTTATAACAGCACAGCTGAAATGACCCATTTAGAAGTATTTCTCTCAAGATTTCCCTTGGGTAATTCTAAAGGGCAAAGTAATTTTGGACCCTGCAGCTGCAGTGTTTTCCATGGCACCTTGTGTGAAAATAATGTCAGCACCAGGGGTCGGGCCGCCACACTGAGGCGGCCAGGGCGGGCACCAGCTCAGTTTAGCAACCATGGTACTCTGGGACACAGCTTTTTGTCCCTATGACAAGGTGACTCCCAGTTTATATCCCTCCCTCTCTAACCACCCTTAGGGAAGGCTTGGGTTTTTGACCTTCAGCAGCACTCCCAGGACTTCAAGTTTCAAAATGGGAAGAGCGTGGAATTTGTTCCTCTAATCCTTACACCAGAATAAAAGCTGAAAATGAAAAATCTTGTCTTGCCCCATCAGAGAACTTGAAAGGTCGGAAGGACCCAGGTTTACTGAGCTGGGACAGATGTCAACGGGCTCTAGAGGCCACAGGAGCCGCTGGAATGGTGATTTTGATGACCTGCCAAGGGGAACCCAGGAGGATGAGGAGCCGCCCGCAGGGGCTGATGTCCTCGGGAGCCTCTTGGATCTGAGCGCCTGACCTCCAGGAACACGAGCGTCTTCTCGTTTGGAGGAGCTAAGAATTCTCTGTGTCCCAGCAGAGGGAGCAGAGAAATAGCTGCTGTGAAACGTGTCCGGAGCGCACAATGACCCAGAGTCTAACCTGGCTTCTGAGGCCTTTCCAGAGCTTTATGCCTGGACTTGTGCCTCACGAGCCAGAGAAAGAAGAGCCAAGGGTCATGTGTAAAGGTCACAGCCCTAAGGCAAGACTAACACTCACCCACAGGCTCCGAGTGCTCCCTTCTCCTTGTTTCACCAACACCCACATGCCAACAGTGGCTGGAAGACGACGGGACGGGAGCTTCATCCCAGAAAGGTCCTCAGGGGATCAGTGAGAGGACCAGGAGGACAGACCGGATTCTGGGCTGGCAGGTCCTCTGTGCCTGCAGCTTCCATGGCGTGAGGTGCCATCACCTTCTAGCAGATTTGCTTAAAACCTGGCATCTCGTCTGACTTAAGCTCTGTTTTCAACAGACATCTTTAGGGATTTTAAATGACAGGGAAGGATCATAGTCCAAAGAGACAATCGGTATGGGGTATCAGAGGTCAGGTATAACAAAGACTTGAGAGTTAAAAGGTTTAAAATACAAAATGTGGCCCAAAAATAAGGGGGATGTTTAAATGAAAACAGTACTACACTAAGACACTGTCACTAACCACCCTCAGCATCCTCCCTGACTGTGAATGCTCTTCTCCCATCCTCCTTGTCATTTCTTGCAGCAGCTCGGAATCCTCTCTCCTGAGGGTCTAGCTGTGTTATCTTGGCTGCCTCAATGTTCCAAATGGACTCAGACAGTTGTCTGTCATGGTTATTTTGACTTTGAGAAGAGCTGCAAGTCGCACAGTCCCAGATCTGGTGAGCACAGTGAACACAGATGCAGCATCATGTTTTTACAAGCTGCCTTTCTGTTGGATGACAGGCAGCAGCTACAGTCACCACATTTTTGATCACACCTCATAAAGACACTTAGGAAAGAGGATTCCAGAGCTGCTGCAGGAAGCGACCAGGATGGTGGGATCAGTGTGTTTGAAGCGAGGAAGAGGATTTTGAGGAGGGTTAAATCAATGCATGTTTTACTGTAATAGATTTTTAAATTTTAAATATTGACACCTTGTACACATTATTGAATACCAAAAGAAGACAGATCCAGAAAGAATAAATACTTGAACAGAAATGGCTCACATATATCAAAAATCAGTAAGTGAAGCCCAGCCGCAGGCCCAAGAAGCTCCAAAAGTCCACACCAACACAGGTTGTAGCTAATCTACCAAAAGCGTGGTGTGGCAAAAACACTGAAAGTGAACAGAGGAGGAATCACTTCACCCAAAGAGGAACAAAGGTCAGAATTGGAGTGGACTTCACACCGGAGGGCTGAGTGGAATACTTCCTGTGCAGAAAACAGCAACACAGTCCTACCCAGGACTCTACCGACGGGAAAGTGATTCTGCCAAAGCAAGAAGGAAAAATTACTTCGTAGGTTAACGATGACCATGGAATTTATGACTCGAAAGAAGACAGACCTCTACTGTAAGAAACATTAAAAGTTCCTCAGAAAACAATAAAATAAATGTCCAGAAACATGACCCACTAAAGAAAAAGTACACTGGAGAAAGCAGAAGGGAAAAGCCTAGGATCTTTTATTTTTCTTATTTGTATTTGATCTAGAAGATTAACCTTGAAATGAAAGAACAGTAGTGGTGGGCTGAGGATTTAGCTCAGTGGTTCTGGTGCCTGCCTTGCAAGCACAAGGACCTGGGTTCAATCCCCAGTTAACCACATAAAACAATGCTGTGTGTGGGGCGGCAGGATTGAGGACATCCTGCAGTAAGGGTCTGTGCTGCATGTGAAGTAGTACACTACCATGACGTTGAATTTAGAATTTTAAATAATTAAAGTATTATTAAATACTTTCAACTCTGGGGGGAAATTCTATTTTTTTAAAAATAAATCTAATCGCTATGCTAACAGAATAGGTAAAGTGGGTTTGTACAAAATGCTAGACTGAGATAAGAGAAGCCAGAAGAGGAAGGAGCAGAGCGTGAAGTTGTGTGACAGAGAAAATGGCAATGACGCTTGGATGGACACTCTTGGCCTGGTCGGTGGCAGATTGACAGGCAGAGTCTCAACACCAGGCACAGATGGAGATCAGCAGAATGAACTGAAAGGCTTTCAAGTCTCTCAATTTAGACTCAGGTAGGTTCAGAGCACAGAGAGATATGAATTACCCAAACATTAACTGAGAAGTTTGGAGCCGTATTCATCTGTGTCCTAGTGCTCTGGAAAATACTTTCTGCTGTGTGTTGTATTTGCTGAGGGTTGTTGAGTTCAC
>PVIR01013177.1:0-35293 GCA_004026965.1 Petromus typicus
TTAATAAAATGACAAATATAAAGGAGACGCTCTATTTAAAAAGATAATGAAGATGTGGATAATTTGTTTCCTTTTATGAGCTTGTGGTATGATTAGAAGAATAAAATACCCTGTTTAGGAAAATATGAAGATATCCTTGTATTCCTTGTGAAATAAGAAAACACTAGCATTTTTGTTAAGTGTAAAATAGGATTTTGTTAGTGCTGTGAGTTCATTTAAAGCTATAAAGCAACTGAATATTTCTGCAGTGTGTCAGTTAACTGGAAGTGGGGCTGTCAGAAGTATAGTGATGATCATTATTAGTTTTTTAATGATTGTTTGTCTGCTTGGACTCTCACAGCTTTGCCTCTGTGCCATGTGTCCTAAATTTCTCTCTGAAGATTCGAAGTCTTATTTCTTCATTTTCCTCTCCTTTTGCCTAATGAATCATGAAAATACTGATGGGCCCTTTGCACACCTTAGTGACTTCTTGTGAGTCATTGAGCACTAAACCTCAGGCCTGATGGCTTCTGAGACTCATCAGAGGAGGTTTCCAACGAGGAACAAGCTGTAAGACTGTCTTGGGCAGTGTGTCACCGTGGGGGCAACTTTGCTCCCCAGGGGACACCTAGCGATTCCTGCAGCTTGGGGGAGTGGGGCTGGGAGAGGACTCTGCAGCGATGGACACCTTGAGACGCTTGGGACAGCGCCCACAACCAAGAATTATTTGGGTCAAAGTATGAGGAATGTTGTGGTTGAGAAACACTGCTACAGTGGCTCTTGGTAGGCCGAGAGTATTGAAGTGGCTTTTCCAATGTCTCCATTTCTTTCTGTTTAGCCGCAAACCCAGGGTTCTTACTGAACAGGTCATGATACTTTTTCACTACCCTACCTTTTCTTTTGAACATTTCTTAATTTATAAAGATGACCCATGCTCTGGCCTGAAAACCCAAGTACTGTAGGTGATTGGGAATGTGAAAAGCCCATCTAACTGTACCACCCCGAGACCTTTTCTGTTTCTGCTTTGATAAATCTGTTTCCATTTCCCTCCCTCTGCTTTTATCTGTGGAGCGCTGGTCACTTTAGATAAAAAGGGTTATCCACCATGTAATCTTTATCCTCCTTGGCTGACCAGAAGGACCTGGATGAAGCTAGGGAAGGAGGCCAGTGTCCTGTGGCAGCTGCTTGCCAATGGTACAGGTGACCCTGTGGCAACAGGATATGTTTTGGACTGGCCTGAGGGAGGATGAGGAGTCAGGAAGGGAACTCTATACCCTTCTTTTTCACAATTGTATGTTATTCTGTTTAAGAATACATCTCAATGCCTAGAAGTTACAAGGAATTTTGAGAATTTCTTTGTACTGTGTCGCATTCCTATTTGGAAACACACATTTCAGGTGATGGTTGTTGGGGTCTCTCATTTCTATTTTCTTTAATTGGTATTTGTCTAGCTTAAGATTTCAAATAGGATCTGAGTGTCATTTAATATGCCTAGCATATTTGAGATCCTGGATTCACTTTTAAACCCCCCCACCCCAAAAAAAGTCAGAAAAGTCTAGTTTTTACAGTGGGATGTTTAATGAAAGTCAGCCAGGAAAAATAATTATCGGGGCAAATTATTTTCTGCATGTTTCAGTAAGGGCAACAAATGGCGGGGCCCGTAATCCCTGGTACTGCTGAAATCAGTTGGCTGCTCCTTGGTGGCCGCCAGATTGTAATATAAACATCTGTTACCTTTTCTCTGCTTTCAGAACTGATTAGGCTGCCGGCTTCAGATCTGGGATGCGGCTTTCTGCCTCTTATGTTTTCAGGTTAATTCCTTCTCCTCCTTCCCACACTCGGACAGAAAGAGCCGTAAACGTGGTTACTGTGGGCCCAGTCCTCCCAGGCTGAGAGCCGCACGTCTTCTCGGCCTGCTGTCTTCCCTCTCCGAAGCCGTGCGGTCTGATAGGGAGCACGGAGCTACATTAAGCAAGCGGAGGAGGCTGCGAGCGGGTCCCTTGGTACCGATCTCCTCTTCCCATGTGCTGAATTCCCCCACCGCACAGCTCAGGAGTGGATGTGCAGTGGAGGAGACTCAGAAGCTCACTGTTGACATGGAAACATTCCCCAGTGAGCCCCAGGACTTGCTGCAACTACCAACGGGGGCAGGGTTGTCAGGGGGCGCTGTGTAAGGAGGCATTCAGGTAGCATTGCAGTTTACACAGTAAACGTGTTCTTTCCATGAGTTTTCTTTTGTCATTCTTATATTAGGGGATGTTTGCAGGCATTTGTTACCTATTCATCTTATTAAGTTATGTGAGTATTTGTTGATTAAGGATATTGTCTGGCAGTGCACTGACTACTTGTTTAAAGTTTTGACAAACTACAAAAAATTTGGTAGAATAACACGAAACTTGCCATTGTCACCATTCTAAAGTGCATACATATCAGTAGCACTAAATGCACTCACACTGTTGGGCTGCTGTTACCTGTGTCCACCCACAGGACTCCTTTCATGTCACATAACTGAAAGGAGCTGTTACACTCTGACGGCCCATTCCTGCTCCTCTGCTCTCTTGGACCCATCACCTGTTTCCCATCTTGGACTTCCCATCTGTGGATCATATGACACTTGTCCTTTTGTCACTCATATTTTGCTTAGCAGAATGTCTTCAGGGTTCATCTATGTTGTAGCATGTGTCAAAATTTCTTTTAAGGCCAATACTCCATTCTCTGTGTTTATACCACATTTTATCTATTAGTCAATAGAAAATGAATTGTTTCTACCTTTTGCCTGATGCCATTCTGTTACATATGTGTGTGTAACTCTGTCTGACTCTTTGCATTCAATTCTTTGGAGGATATAGTCAGAGTGGAAGTTACCATGTTTCATTTTTTGGAGGGGCCACTGTGATGTTTCCCATACTGGCTGCACTATTCTGCACTGTTTATGTTTGAGCACTGTCTCATCTAAGCTTCCCTGGGTGCCCAAAAGATGGATGCAATCATTGTCTCTCTTCTGCACTTGAGGGAAACTTGAGGGATGGTGCCACATCCCAAGGCCGTGGCAGAGCTGAGACTGACACCCAGGCAAATGGTTCAGCTGTAGAACTCTTAGGAGATCTTTCATTCACTTCCGGAGCGGGTGGCCAAACTCCTCACATGAGGGAGGCCCCAAGGTGGCTGGGGTGTGGAATAATGAATGTCTGTCCTGGGAGAAACCATAAGTTCTCAACCTGCCACACAGAGGATTTCAATTGAGATTTGGAGTGTTTGTGGATCAGGTGTTCATTGTGAAATTGGTATTTTATCTAAATAAGTGGAAGCCAGTTCATAGACACCATGATTATTTAAACTGTTAGTGGTAGAGCTGCCTGGAATCCTCTGGTAATTAACAACCACACAGCCCCTGCTTTCCTAAATGCCATGACAGTTGCGCCCTCCCACTGGGAGTGGGAGGCGGGTGGGTGGAGAGAGAGAGGAAGTGATGAAGGTCAAGATCCCCTCAGCTAGCACCTGAGTGCTGAGTGCTGTCTTGCTTTCTGGAGGCAGCAGGCAGAGGCCCCGGGCCTCCTTTCCACCTGAAACGCAGCTGGATGGAGGTGTTGCAGAGGAAGGCACGTTTTTGTCACTTTGTGGAATTAGCAGTTGATCAGCGTTTTGGTCCCTGAGTCCTTTGTAAGCAACCCATGTTTATTCATTATCATGATTGCACTGTGGAAGCGCTGCTTGATGCGGTGAGGAAAAGCAAGATGCGCAGGCATTTAAATATGCTTGAAATCAACATTTGCACAAATAGGTGTCTGATAGTGTCCCAGTTTGATTCTGAAGACCCAGAAATAGGTGTATATCTGGGGAAGGGGCTTCTGAAATTCAGTATCATGTCTGTATAATTTTCTATGTTATTGAAAAGGCAAATGGCAGTATTTAGAATGGGGTACCCCACATTTTTGATGGGGGCCTGGGGAACAGGGAGCACGAAGAAGCCCTGCCCTCTGTATTGCACCCTCTGCCGGGGCGGCCAGTTCTAGTGATCCGGAGAGCTCAGGGCGCCTGTCTGCATGAACAGAGCATGCTAGTCAGCCTGGGGAGCATGACTCAGGAAACGAAAATATCTCCCAAGTCCAAAAGTTAAGGTCACTCTGAGAAAAAGGATAGCAGGATTCCTAGAAAACTCTTCCTTCAAGACATTTAGCTTCTGAATCTCCTCTCCACATTTATAGCAGATTCAGTCCCTGAAGTGTAAGCTCGCTGTGTGGTTTGATGTGCAAATCTTTCTGAACCGTAGCGTAAATAGATGTGAACTTACACACAGTTGGCTACATCTGTGAGTGTCACCATCCTCACTTAGGATAGAGGGCTTTAGGCTCACTGCAAATGTTCTTTTTTTGTTTTTGTTTTTGAGACAGGGTCTTGCTTTGTAGTTCAGGCTGGCCCTGAGCTCACTACTTAGTCCAGGCAAGCCTCCAACTCACAGCAATTCTTCTGCCTCTGCTTCCCCAGTGCAGGGACTACAGGTGTGAGCCACCACACCCGGTGCTGTTCTAAGTGATTACCAGGAATTGAACTAGGGACCTTGTGCCTGAACCACTGAGCTAAATCTCCGGCGCACTGCAAATGTTTTGGTGCTCTGCAAACGTGGAATTTTGAAATCTATTTCATATTCTCAATCTCTGTTACACTTGTCCCCAGAATACTAGTATGGCTGCTATACTTGTCACTGTCATTTAGACCCAGGGTATGAGCTTCAGGTGGAGAGATGACAGCGCTACAGTTCCAGGTTTCGCTTCAACAGTGTCAGGTTCAGTATGTCTGTGCAGGATGGAGCCTGGGTGCGTGTTCCCACCAGGCTTTCACAGTGAGCCGACAGGAAACGAAAATACTTTGTGTAAACCCTTTCCTTTTTGCAGGGGTTGAAAATTTTAATATGGAGATTTTCCTCAAACAAGATTGTTTTGATTAGATGAAGAGTTTCGCATTTTGTATAACACTGATCAGCTTGTCTAAATAATATGATTCTGGAGATTGATTCAAATGACTGAACCCAAAGTACAAATTAGATGTTAGTTGGATCGGTGTTTGGTGTGAAAAACTGATTTTGATAATGTCCCTGAGGTTCTTTTAGAACATAAGAAACGCTCCGTAGGTAAAGGTTTTAAGAATCAGAATTGTAGTGTTTTGAGTGCATGTGGAGACAAGTCTACTGTGCACAGCAGTTAGCAGCTTGCTTCTGACTTCTGTCATGGCTCTGAGGTCTGTACTGACCAGAGAAAATCATGGCTCATATTCACATATACCTTTGAGTCTGATTTAAATTATAATCTTACTGGCAGATGATGTATAAGAATTTGGCTTTTGTTCCTGTATAGTTAAGACTGAGCAGATGTTAGGAGCTGATGCAGATTTAAAATTTCACTCATTCTGGGAATAATTGAAGATCTAGTCAGGCCCAGAACATGAAGCAGGAGACAGAGTTATGGGGCTTGAGGGGATGTGGACAGTTGTGTACAGCTGCCTGGCTTGTTGCTTCTTCATGCCAATGGAGAAATAAATTATTCTGTGTTTGCTTTCATCAAAAGCTTTCAGTGCATTCTACTGTGTCTTGCTGTATTTTAAAAAGTTAGAGCTGGGACAGAGGTGTATTTCTATAATCCCAGCACCGTGGGAGGCTGAAGCAGGAGGATCACAAGTTTGAGCTCAACTTGGTAACTTAGCTAGAGTTGTCTCAATAAAAAATAAAAGGCTGGGCCAGGGATTTAGCTCAGTGGTTCTGGTGCCTGCCTTGCAATCACAAGGTCCTGGGTTCACTCCCTGGTAACCACGTACAATACTGGGTGTGGAGACTCACACCCACCAGCAATCAGAACCACACACCACAGTGCCAGGCATGGTAGCTCATGCCTGTAATCCCCGCACTTGGGAGGCAGAGGCAGGAGGATGGCTGAGCTCAGGGCCAGCCTGAACTACAAAAGCGAGACCCTGTCTCAAAAAAAAAAAAAAAACAAACAAAAAAACAAACAAACAAACTAGAGATACAGTTCAGTGTAGAGATCGTGGGTTGAATCTCTAGTACTGAAAAAAATGTCCCTTTTGAATAATGTAATAAGCTTAGTTTTTGTTTTTGTTTTTTTAAAGTGAGGCTTTGTGACTCTTTAGAGTTTTCTGAATTACAGAAACATGTGAGTGTTGGCAGGAGCTGCAGCACCTGGCTGAGCAGCCAGGCTGGGGCAGAGTCATTGGCCACCTCCCACCCCAGAGCTGGTGGCAATTCCATGGCTGGTCTGTGGCCTCTCTCGCTGGCAGTGGCCTGGTGCACATGACTGTGTTTGTGCTAACATTCCCTGAGGACCTTCCAGCGCACTTGTCCCTTCTGCAGTCTCCCTGTGGTCATCTCTAGCCTACTGTCAAGTTTGCTGCCCTGCTGCCACCCCTGGGAGATGGGAAGAAGATGAAGCTTCCAAGGGGAGTGGGAGAGGAAGGCACAGCCCGAGAGAGCTTCCAGGGAAGGCTGGACGGCGGCAGCATCCAAACTATAAAAGCATCTGTTTGGTATTTTTTAAAAGAACAAATATCCATCTTACAAACTGAGTTGTTTGATTTCCAGAGGGCCCGGTGTGTGTGGACGGAACACCGTGCCAGCTGGGGATGGCTGCTCAGGACTGCTGGAGATTGGAGCTGTGGTCAGCGATGCTGTGATGATAATAAAGGGCCTCGTGACTTTGTAGAAGCCTTTCTGACGGTGCACCAATGATAAAGGAAAAGTCAAACTAGGATAGTACGAGTAGAGATTACCTTCCACTCTCTCTGTGGGCCCTTTTTAATCCCTCTCTCCCTAAATACTTTGCAGAATTTGCCTTATATCTTCTGAACATAGAAGAGATATTTAGTATACTTGATATCTCAAAGCCAGATGTGGGCGTAATGAGTCATTGATAACTGGTAGTTTTCTCTGTGTGAAGTCAGTTGGTCAGTGCTAACTAACCAAAAACAGTAGGAAGAATGCTTAACCTCTACCTTTAACATCCATATATATAATCTAAATTAAGTGTGCCTTTAAATACAGTCCTAATGTGAAATTTTTCACTCAATGGGCTACACTATACATCTGATTTACAGTGTGTGTTTGCCGTTCATGATTGTTTTGGAGATCTGTCCATACTGATGTATACATTACTTCATTGTTTAATCTTCCTATGAACTCACAGCATTTTATTCAGCTGGCCTTTTATACACATACATTCCAATTTCCCTCATTTTTTTTCTGTTGAGAATATTAAGGACTATTTGTGAACAAAGTCATACGTGGCATTAAGTGAGATTTTATGTTTATTCTTTAAAGCCCTTGTATAATTACATGATTATTTCTACCCATGAGCTGCTGTTCGTCTAGGCTGGAAATAAAATTACCATGTCAGAGAGTGTGTTACAACACACATCGAGTTGCTTCAGGATGTATCTGGAAAATGTGGGGACAACACAATGTCTCTTTCACTTTATATTCTCATGGAATTAAGTTCTATACACTCCAGGACAGGGCAGGCCCTGGAATAGTAGACAAAAATCTATCCAACACAATCTTATAAGTTCTAATAGAATATTTGATGTGTACCAGGGATAGAACTCGGGACCTTGCACTTGTGAGGCAGGTAGGCGCCAGAACCACTGAGCAAATCCCCAGCTCTAGTAGAACTTTTTGCAGTGGTGAAAATGTTTGAAAATCCCTGCTATCCACTACAGTGGCTACTAAGCCATGTTCTGCTTTCAGTTCTGGAAATGTAGCTGTTTGAAAGAATTTAAGTTTTAAGTTTCATTTAATTTTAATTAACTTAGCTCTCAGTTTGAATCGCCATGTGTATGTGTAGTGACTACCATGCTGGATAGTATATATGGAAAGTTTTCACAGCCCTTATATTTTACTATAGCCCTGTAATATTTTATAGACTGCTTCACAGAGTGATGAGAGTATACAGTCTCTGTTGCTTAATAAAGGTGTCTTGAGACTACATCCTGTCATCGGGCCAAAATATACCCAATGCTCATAGTTTAGAGGAGGAGCAGTTTCTTGGTTTATAGTTTCCAGTAGGTTCAGTCTGTGGTTTGCTGACGTAAGACAGAAGCGACAGAGTAGAATAGCCTGGTGGAGGAATGCTATCCAACCCATAGTAGCCAAAAATGAGAGGAGGAGGGGGAAGGGGAGGGAGGGGGAAGAGAGGGAAAGGAAGGCAGCAGGCTCGGATAGGAATACAGCCTTTTAGGTCCTGCCCTCAACGAGCCTTCTCCAGCCAGGCCTCCTCCCTCCTAACTGCAGTTCAGCTGTTGAGCCCCCCCTGGATGAGTCTTCTGATGAGTATAGCGCCCCCATGAACTAATCACCTTCCAAACGTGACACTTTCGGGGGACATTTTAGATTAAAGCCATAACAAAGACTCTTCAACTGGACATAGGGAGATAACTAAGTGAAGGAAAGGAAAACAGTGTCATTAAGATTTATCAGGCATTACCCTCCTGTTGCTGTCTGCTCTGGGCCTCCAGACAGAACCGCTCAGCCCTGCTGGGGCAGTTCTCTTCGTAGTGAATTGATGGCTGTGTAAATACAGCCATTAACCTTAGGCACCTCAGACAGCTCCTTGGGCACTGTAGTTTTCTTGCCCTTGAAAATGCTGGTTGATGGATGCCAAGATATTAAAAAAAATTTTTTCTCGTACTCTGATTGAAGTAATGGATCTTTGAAGTAACAGGTCAAAGAAGCCCATGAAGCTGAGGCCCTACTCTTAAAAAGTGTGGCAAGGGTTTGGAATTCTGATTTTGCACAAGTATCTTTTAAAGGTTTTTCTTGGTTTGTAGGAGAGAAGACCCTGTATGTTCATTTTATTTTAAACAAATATATAAATTGAGTTGTGATTTGAAAGCACTGATTAAAGAAAGCTTTTGGAAAACTGGCTTTTAAAGCAAATGGAGCTGGGCATGGTGGAGGCACACCTGTAGTCCCAGCACTCCGGAGGGAGGCTGAGGCAGGAGGATCATTGAGAGTTTGAGGTCAACCTGGGCTATACAGTTCAAGGTCAGCCTAAAGGCACAGTCAGATCATATCTCCAGACAGAAAAACCAAATAAACAAGTGGAGTTTTGTGATTTTGGAATCTTGTATATATTTTAAAATTAGGCATGGCTTGCAATTAAAACATAGCTTCTCTATTTTCTTCAAAGACCCTTTTAGAAGTGGATTGACAGGGCATGACAGAGATATAGACAAGATTACCATGCTGAAAATCCATTTGGTTGCTTTGAAAGTTAAAACTGCATTAAAAGCGGGGTCAAAAGGTGACAGTTGTCAGTACACTGATGTTGTCTTCAGTATCATCTGTAACCTCTTCTCACACTGGTCACCTTTTATTTCCTGTGAGGTGTCACATTTCCTCTTCCTTTTGTGGCTTGTACTTAATATTCCTTTCCCAGCATGTAGAGTATGAATCCTCTGTTACTTTTGGCTTTTTCTCCTTCTCATTTGTTCACACCCCAAATGGCCTCTAGTATACTGGACCCTGACCTGCTCAGTCACAGTGATCTGATTAGTGGCAGCTTCCAATTGACAGATACTCAAGAATACTCGGAGAATGATAGCTCGATGTGTAAGTGCCTGTTGACACGGTCCTGAGCTCTGCCACAGCTGTGCCGCCTTTTCCCAGCCCATAGTGACTTCCCCATGGGTTGCACGTCAGCATGAAAACTCCCAAGTGCTGCGTGCAGGCCTTGACTTCCACATATGCGCCAGGTCCTGTGTAGATTCCCAGCCCTGGGACTGTTCATTTTGTCCACACAGACATGGTGGTAGCAGGCTGTGATTCTGAATTTGGATGAGATAGCAAAACCTAGGAGATGAAAAACCAAACAAAATCAAAGCCCAGAAGCTCAAAATTACAGAACTGTGCAGTAGAAATCGTAGGGGTGGGACTGCTTACACTTGAAATAATCTATGCCATTCGCTTGGTAAGGGAGTATGAGATGTCAACACTCTAATGTCCCGTGAGAGAAGAAAACTACACCCCCCTATGAACACTGCTTTCAAGACTGTCAGAATGGAACTTTCTGGGAGGTTCTCCGAGATGGCGAAGGGGACCCTATTGGAGAACCACATATCACATAATTGTTGATGGCCTATTTGTACCAAATGGTCGGGTAAAGCAGGGTGCAGGGAGAGATCACAGTTGCCTGTATGCGTCATGTCGCTCCCTCAGTAATGGAACCCCGGATTCTACTCGGTTAGGTGCTGCACAGAATCAGGACTGTTACAGCCTCTTCCACTGGCGTGGCCATATGAGATGTGTGTAGTGTTGGGTGATATTACTGTGGAATCTTCTACAGTTGAGGAGTACAGCTCTCCCTAGATTTTCCTCCTTTCTGAATCCTGGATATGATGTAATAGTTGGTACTCCTATAGCTATTTTGGACAGTCAAGTGACCTTGAGTGTAAAGGGCAGATGGGAGGGAAGAAAAGTGGACAGGAAGAAGCATCCCAGTGTCCCAGTGATTCTGTGACACTGTAGAGCCTGTCTACCACTAGACTTCATTTTTGTAAAAACTAACAAACAAAAAACCCATGATACTTTATGTAGAAACTTGTATTTTCTAGGTTATTGGTACATGCAATAGAATGAAATGGTGCAGGCAGAATGCAGTGATTAAGGAGGTTAGGACCTGCCTTTAATGGGGTAATAAGGCAATAATCTGTAAATGTAGAATGTTCTTTGAAGTTATGTGTAGTCCTGGCATTATCTCTGCAAAACCTGAGTGATGAGAAAGGAACTGCACAGCAAGTTTGGAATTGAAGGAATGGGTTCCACACAGCTTGACCCTGCGAGCCATTTCTGAGGAAGGTCAAATGGAGATATTCAGTGCTTTGGGGCAAGAAGTGAAGATGCTGATCATATTAAAAGCCTTCAGAGAATTCTCCAAATTGCCAGTATTGAAGTTAGTTACAACTCATTCTCAAATAAATTGAAGTCTTATCCATTTGATATGTTTTGACAGGAAATGTATATTTACTGCCTGAAATGACTCCAATTGCTGAGCTCTGAACTAGAGTATTTCATAAATGATTAACATTAGATGGAGCCGGGAGGAATCTCACACCTTTTCTAAACAGCATTCCACAGGAAGGAATTTCTCACCATCGCGAGATATTTACCCTATTTCCCAAAGTACACATTTGCCCTGGTAGAGTTTGAACTTGTCTGTCAGAAATACTTATTTCCTTTTGCAGATAGAGAAATAGTCACTTAAAATCTAAAAAGATGAATAGATAAATTCAGCGTATCTTGGCCCGTTCAATAAATATTGCATGGAGATAGAAATTTCTCTTATATAGTTTTTCATCTTTTGTGGATATCTCAAATGCTTAGTTTGTACAAGATAGTAGGCTGGGAAAACTGCTTAATTCTAATATGGATTTCATATTCTAAGAGCTTTCAGTTCGGTAGGAGAGACAGAGCCACAATGGAGTTAGGAGGAAGGATATTCCATGTGGAAGAAGTAACTGTGCTGAAACTCCAAAGGTGAGAAAATTCACCCTTCATCACCATTTTGAGAGACAAACTTATTTAGCAGCCAGTTAATGCCGCCGTTATTTTCCTGCAATGGCTGTAAATGTTTGGAGATCCATTAATGGCTTAAAAATAGGCAAAGGAGTATATTGGTTAGTTTGTATGTAAAAACTATGGGCATTATAAAAATCCCAGAAAAAAAATGGACAGTTTTATAGCGTGATAGTGATACAGGGGAGCAAGCCTAGTTCCTGACCTGAAAGATCTGAATTTTATGAATGTTGGAGGTTAAGGATAGAAAAACTTTATTAAGAAAGAAAGCTTTTGTCTAAGAGACAAAAGGGGGCCTTGAGGGAGTGACCTACCTATCTCACTTCCCAGGGGGCTTTTATGGAGCAAAGCCACAGGTGAGGTGGGGTCAAGGTGGGACAAAATTACAGTCAACCAGTAACATTGCAAATACAGTAACTTAGGTAATATTGGTATATTGGGAAATCACAAAATGGACAAAACCATGATCAACCAATAAGATCACAACAAGTATAATTGCTCAGGTAATACTGATTAAATGGGGATGCAATGAGAAATCAAGTCACATAACAATCATGCAAGAATTTTCAGTCTAGGGTCTTTTCTGAGGGAGGTGGGTTAAAGTCCTGTGGGGGGGGGGCTGTCGTGCCTACTTGGAATATCAGTCTCAGCTCTTTATCCTACCTGGGAAGGGTAGTTTTCTCCTCCGGTAATGCTAACATTGGAGTTGGCTTCCTTGTGGGCTTTTCAAGGGCCACCTGTAAAATGTCTAGCTAGCTTTCTTACCTATAACAATAGTAACTTGTAAGAAACTAATAGATTAAACTAATGTTCACTCATGATGATGACATTATAGTAACCATCAAGCTGTAACTTGTCCCAGGTTCAAGGGGCCTAAACCTGGGGCCTTATGGAGTCAGAATTTGGAGTCAGGGAGTTAATCATGGTGGCTGATTGAGAGCTGTCTCTTGGAAAAAGGATTAGAATAGTGAGGCGACAGTGGCAAGTGGCAAGTTTTCCTGGAGTTGTGTTGGCAAACTTGTTCAGTAAATGGCTGGAGAATCAATATTTTAGGCTTTGCAGGCCACACGATCTGCAACAGTCAGTTAGCTCTACTTTTGTCTTAGAAGAGCCAATAACTGTCTGAATACATGGGCATGGCCACAGTCCAGTACAATTTTATTTATAGGCAGGAAAATCTGAATTATATATTATTTTCCTGTATTGATAAATACTATTTTGATTTCTCCTCAATTATTTTAAAATTAAAAAATGAAGCTGTTGTTTTGGTTTTGGAGACAGCGTTTCACTAATAGTTCAGGCTGGCCTTGAACTCAGTGTAGCTTAGGATGACCTTGATAAAAATTCTTTTAAAGTTCACAAGTTTTCAAATGCAAGCAGTGTGCTGGATTTGGTTTGTTTATTCCCGGACCACTTCATAAAGTGCCTGTGGCTTAGCCATCTAGACGTGGCAAATTCTCGTATGTGCATATCCATGGGTCCACAGCTGGAGGAGGCGGAATTTCCAGCCCCAGTTGGACCCCTCAGCCCCTTTCCTCCTCCGTAATCCCTGTCAGGTACCCTGCTTTCACCAGTAGAACTTACCTTTTCCTCACGTGTATTTTCATCTCAGTGGACACACAGTGTGTATTCTTTCTCAATTTTTTGCTCAGCACTCTGTCCTATTGGCTGTGACAGCCGAACTCTGTCACTGTGTCATGCTCCGTGATATCCATAGGCTGCTCTCTGCCTATTCAGCTTAGTGTTAAATATCTGAGTCTTTTTTAGGCTTGTCTACTGTGCATAAGCTGTTGTGACCTGTTTTTGATACGTGTAAGTATACATTTGTATCACATATCATTTTTGTTTTTCAGACTGTGTTTGAGGCAAGGATATGTTTTGCCAGATACGATAAGTAAACAAGGAAACATACTTGTTCCTTATGTAGTTCCCTGTACAGTGCTTATAATAGCCAAGCACTAGGCCCAGTCTTTGAGCTCTATTAATTCATTTACTTGACATGAGCAGGATTAGTAGCTTCACTTGACAGATGGGGAGAGTGAGGAGGAAAGTGGCGAAGTATCTTGCCAGGATCGTACATCTCTTGTAAAGCTGAGTTTCTTTGGTCTGTGCCTTTCTGTTCTGCTTTTTTCTGAGAATGTCATTCAAACATTGATCAGACTAGTGACAAGGTAATTTCTCCTAATAATTAGCATTCTGTAGGATCACGTGCCAGAGAGAGGACCAGCCCAGAGGCAGCAGTAGTGTAACGAGCGCAACAGCCTACGCGTTAGCTGGAATGGGAGCCTGGGGCTCTGCTCTCAAAGGCTCGCCTCCTAAAGCTCGCTTTCAGTGTAGCAGACGTGGTAAGCTTTTCCCTGATCCTCCCAGCACTCTGTCCCCTTCTTTGTTTCTTTCCTGTCCCGCCCGATCGTCCCTTCTTTGTTCTGATCCGCACTGGCCAGCCTTCTCCCGCTACCTTGCCTGCCTACCAGGTGTGCTGGGCAGACAGAACGGGCTGGTCTTTAGAAAACCCGCTCCTCAGGATGTACATCTTGGCTTCCATCCTGATCTGTGCAGCCCTGGCAAAGGAGGTAGCTCCTTTAGGAACTCCCATCTGTAAGGTGAAAAAAATATCAGTTGAGAATTAGACGGGGGTGTATGTACAGCATGTAGCACCATGTTTGGTGCAGAAAGTTTTAATTATACTGAAATAGCCATTATATTTATTATTGTTGACTTTGGTTGTTGGCATAACATAGAAGTGGAATGAGCACAGTGGAAATGAGTGAGTCGCTGAAAGTTTTCCCATGTCAATTGTTCTAGCATTATAGTTCCTAAATTATCACTAAGAGTTAAACTCTAATGGTTTAAACTAGCCAGGGAGAGGTTTGCTGAGCAGTCCTGTCCCTGGCGCCTGAGGTGCGCCTCTCCGGACCACCTGGAGCCTGAACGGGGGCCTCAGTCCCACAGTAGGACCCAAAGGTGGCTCAGCAGAAATCCAGAGGACGGCAGCCGATTCAGGAGTTTTCTCTCCTTCACTTTGTTATTCTCCGATGGTTTTCCAAAGCTCCAGAGAGGCCGTTCTTAGGGCTTACCAACATTCAGGCTATCACAGAAGGAAAACTGAGCTTGATCTCCTGAGACTTCAAAGCACATCCACAAATTGGGGAGCACCTACAGGAGCCAGCAGCACCCTGAGCCTGCAGGATTTCAGGCGGACCTGTTATTAATTCCCTTTGAGTGCCGCCGTATGTGTGGAGGAGCTGATTAAGGGCCTGTTGCTCTGAGCTCACCTAACACTTAAGAGTCCTGTGGGATGGGGATGGGGAGACTGGAGTGTCCACTTGGGGAAGGGGGAGGGTAACCCTGTGGAGTGTTGCTACTTAACTGCTTTGCATTTAATTAGTGGCTACTAGGTAAGTCACACACCTCACACTGCGGATGTGTCCTTGAGTTGTGGCACGCAGCCCTTTAATCGCGCTTTCCCTTTCTCCCCTGGCCTCTTCCTTTTGATGTGCTGTTCTGTGAGCAAATAAAAAAACCCATATTTGATGGAACTGGGAGGGTGGAAGGGGATTTTGGTTTTCAGGCCTTTCCTGTTGTTTTCTGATGAAAGGGGCTCTGGCAGGTGGAAAGGAGTAAAACTAGCTGCTGTATCCCGGAGGGTGGACTTCTTTTTAATGTCCCACAAGTGAGAGATGGCAGAGGGGGAAATAACTCCTCTCCAAGAACAGTGGACGGATTCGGGTGAAAAATGGAATAAAGATGCGAGGAAACTTTCTGTGAGCCTGGGCCTGAAGAATGAACGAGGAGGATCAGTGATTCTCTCAGACGTGGCAGATGAAACATTGATCCGAGGGGCTCAGGAGAGGGGCGAGGCCTCAGAGATGAGGTGCCGAGAATTGGAATGATTTCGCAGCACTTGGCCTGATGATCAGCGATCTGGTACCCTGGGGTGGGTGGGAAACGCATTTCCACTGCCCAGGGCTTTGTGACGAGGCGGCCCACCTCTCCCACAACCCCCTGGCCTGCCCCATGTGCCCTCTCTACAATGCAGGGGGCAACTTCCCTTTCTGTTTTACCCTTTCCGATGTATGGAGAGAATTCAGCAGCCTTCCTTTCATATAGTGCAAGACTATAGGTGAATTTATAGTTTAGTGTCTTCCAGATTTATTGATTGTTTTTGATTGTCTGATTTATTTAAAAGTCAGGCTGGGTGTGGCTTGTAATCCCAGCTACCCGTGAGTAGGTAGCTAGTAGGCAGTAGGAACATAAATTTGAGGCCAGCCTCAGCAATTTAGGGAGGTCTTGTCTCAAAGAAAAAATGCTGGGACTATAGGTCAGTGATAGAGTGCCAAGTACTGGGTCCCGTCCTCAGTTCTTGAGGTGGAGCAATACCATGTAGTGCTGGGTGGTGTCCAGTACACAGGAAGCTTTTGAATATTGCTGGACAGATGATTGGGTGGGTGGGGATCCTATAATGCGGAGACATTCTCTGTATTAGGTGGCTCCTCTCTGAGAATGTATCTTCTCCTTCCAGCTTGGGGTGGGTGGGGGGCTTGAGTGACCCCCACTGGCTGGTCATATCTCTCAATAGGGCAGGACAGGGGGACCTTTGGGGAGCATAGCACTGGACTGTAGTGCCTTTCTGAATGTCCCTATCTCTTAACCTCACCAATCAAAATACACAGGAAATATAGATCTCTTAGAAAAGAGTATTGGATTCTAACTGGACAGCAACTTTATCATATTTGATGTTTCATTTTATGAGAAGTTGATACATAAGGGGAAGCTGTTAGGAAATCTCCAAATGCTGTCTTTCATAGGAAAAAATGGATTATGGAGGATTAATTGTTACAGTTCATTTTATCGATTGCTGTGGCATAATTGGTTTCCTCTCCAGCATCAGCGGTGTCTGTTTTCTGGAACATGCTGTTCAGTTCATTCTTACTTGTTTTGGGACTAGTTACTAAAAATGTAAATTAAACAGAAGAGGAAGACAGAGTTTGAGCTTCTTTGAGGGAATGAGAAATTAAAATGAAGTAATATTTCATGTAAAATCTATCATCTCATCTTTTTTTTACATGCTTTTTTTTACAGTGTCGCTGGCCAACACTGCACCCCTGCTCTGGCGAGGAGACCCCCTGTCTCCCGGTTTTTTTCCTTGCGTGGAGCATAACAAAAATAGCCCCGTTGTCGGTCTTCTCATTTTCTTGACAGGAGGCAAGAATTGGTAGTTATGAACAATAGTGTTAGATTTTTTCAGTGTTTTTTTGTTTTGTTTTACATTTTTAAAACTAGGGCATATTGGTTATAGGAATAATGGGTTTCGTTTGGCAAATTTATATATGTACGTAATGTACTTCCACCATATTGATCCCCATTAGCTCCTTTTACAGTGTTTTAGTAAAATAACAACATATAGAGTTGGCACATTAGAACCTGATTATACTTGGGACTTGGTACTGAACTAGAGTATAAAAGAAAAATTGCTGATAATCAGAATGACTCCCCGAAAAAGGCCCCAAAATATTTTTGTGTACAACTTTACAGAAGAATCCTTAGTGCTAAAATGTGAGAATCACCGAGCTGGTCCATGAGAATTAACAAAAGAAATGTCTACGTAGAAGTCTGGCATTCAAATTTATTGACTAAATGAACACTGGATAAATCTGGCTTCTAAGTAGGAGAGTTCTGAGGACTGGGTGATGGCTTTGTGGCTTCCTTGTTTCTTTAGCCTTAAGGGTTGTGTCCTTTAAGGCTGGTGGTGGCACCGGTGAGTGACATCCCAGCCCTGCCCTTATCATTTTCAATATCTTTATGATTTGTTGTTAGGTTTAAATGCTATTGTACAAAAATCCTGACCCTGGTTACATCTTAAAGTTTAGTGTGCAGTTTCATAGTTTGCACATTAAGTGAACCTATAGTGATTCTGCTCTGCTGTTAATTAATGCCCTTATTTTTGTAGATAAGGAGCCAGAGTGTGTGAAGAGAATTTTTGGGTCATTCTCACAGACACTGAGGTGGCCCTTGAGATCCCCACATCCGAGTGTCACATGTTTTTGTACCCCTTCTTCTTGAGTATGGCTACAACCTGACTTGCTTCTAGCCTCTAGAATACTGCAAAGGTGGTGGGATGCCCCTTCCAGGAGCGTGGTATCATATAGATCCCTGTCTTGCTCACAGGTCCTTTTTAGTGACTTGGAGAAGTGGCAGGCGCACTGGGGAGCCCATGTACCGAGGGGCCGCTGGTGACATTGGGAGGTGAGATCAGCACAAACTCTGGAGGTCTCAGGGTTGCAGCCACGAGGAGGGGGGAGGGAATGTTGCAAACAGCCATGTGTGAAAGATCTTCCTCTGCTGTCCCTTCGGATGTGATCCAGACCTGCCTGGCGCCTGGATTACAGTCTCTTGTGATCCTAAGCCAAGCACCCACATAAGCCTTGGCCAGACTTGTGTCCCAGAAAGCTGAGATGATGAATGTGTGGTGTTTGAAGTCGCTCTGTTGTTCAGTATTATATAACAAGCTGTGTGGCACTGGATCAGCAACACTGTCACGTACACAGCAAGGGCCAAGGCGTGAACCAGGCCCCTCTGTTGGTAGAGATGAAGCTCTCAGCAGATCTGGAAGGACCTTATAAGGCTTTCAATCTGGTGCCTTTTGGGAATGGATCTTCCTCAGTGTCCCTAGCAAATAGGGGTGTATACTGTCCTGGTAGGTTTTTGTATTCCACTGAGTGTTTTGTAGTTCATAGGCTGTTTTGTCCACTTTTCATTTAGTAGATGTATGTACTGATGGCCTGTGCTGGGCCAAGCTGTGAGTGGCGAAGGTTGTGCTCATGGGTCTTTGGCCTCTGTGGTGCTGACGTCATGATGATTAAGCAGCTATCTCTACAGGCCCTGGACTGGATCTTCCCATAATTCCTCTAAGCCTTAATTCTTCCCAGAATCCCTCTTTCCCAGTGCAGCACTCTGGATGTTGAATACTACTGTCCTTTGGTCCCCCTGAATCTTTCATGTCCTGGTTTGGCACCCCCCCTCCCCCGGTTACTTCTACATTTGGTCCCTTGCACATGCAGAGCAGTGTGGTTGGATTTGGTAGGCAAGAGGCACAGCTGCTACATACATGTAAGTTAATTAGACTTCAGTAAAGCTAAAGGTCAGCCGTATTAGTCACAGTGTTGGTGGGACAGACACTTTCTTGGTGATAGGAAGTGCTTTGAACAGGCCAGGCTGGAGTTCCTGGGTCCTCTTGGTTGTGGGCTCTGAGAGGTGTGGCTTGTGGATTGATTTCATTCTTAAATGGAATTGAAGAATATCATGATTTTCATTCTGGTCCAGTTCAGCACACCATTCTGGTCTGATTCACCCTGTCTAGTTCTGGGAGGTGAGGACCACCCTCTTGATTGCAAATTCTGCACCTGCAGATTCAACAAATTGTGGATTCAAAACAGTTAAAAAAATGTTATCCCTATATCTCACTTGTACAGATTTTCTTGTCATTATTTCTATATAATATGAGATGTGATAAGATATATAGTGAATGTTAAGAAATAAATTTTTTTTTGAGACAGGGTCTCACTTTGTAGTTCAAACTGGCCCTGAGCCCACTATGTAGTCCAGGCTAGCCTCAAACTCACAGCAATCCTCCTGCCTCTGCCTCCCAAGTGCTAGGATTACAGGCATGAGCCACCTCGCCCCACACTGTGGTGTGTGGTACCAGGAGTCAAACTCAGGACCTTGTACTTGCCAGGCAGACACCAGAACCACTGAGCTAAATCCCTGGCCCTAAGAAATAGTCAGGAAAAAATGCATTGTCATTAATTCCCCTCATAAATTCTGCCTCACTCACACATTTATCCCATCACTGTTTCTACTTTTTAAAGTCTTCTATGTCTTTGTGAGATCTGATGAAATGCCCGGTGAGTGCTGCCGCCGAGTGTCATCTAGCAGAAAGGTGGGCTCACAAAGGTGTGGAAATGTGTTCTCATCTGCTTTATTCTTTGGATCCGGCACTCTGTGGCTTTTGCTCGTCACCAAAGTCAAAACGCCCATGAAAGGTAAACATGTTGACTCAGTTCATGATGCAGACGTTGCCAGGACAGTGCAACTAAAGGACCTAGGGTGACTTACATGGAAATAATATGCTCTTTTCTGTCAGGGCCCTAAATATCTGTGGATTTTGGTATGGGGGAGGGGGGATGTCTTGAAACCAATTCCTGCAAATACCAAGGGGGAACTGCCCACTCTTATTGCTAAGCAGGTCAGAACAATGTTTTAATAGCTATATTCTCTTACTTGTTGAAGTCATGAGGCTTGTGTGTGGTCTTCTTTGTGTGGAGAGCAGTGTGTCTGCCATTTTGTCCTTGCCCTCTTATGTTTTTAGGCCCAAGCTTAATACTTTTCATTGGCCCTTTGACTATTTCTTTTTGCTGGCTTTACCTTGTTGGATTTTTTTTTTTTCAATTTTGCTTCTGACGTTTCAAAATTATTGGTTTTTTTTCCTACTTTTGGGCCATCCCCACCTTGGTGTGGAATGATGCAACCTGAGCATAAGGAGATAAACAGGACAGGCTATGAACACAACTGTTGTCATAAATTAGTGATGCATTCTGAATTGATAGATGTGACTTTACAAAGAAAAGTGGTTTATTTAGATTACTTACTTCCTGTTGACTTTATATTTCTTTATATGTTCGTATAGAAGTTTTATAAAAACATAGTCAAAATGCCTCACTAGTTTCCTCTTCTTCAAAACTCCTGTTCTGGGGATTGAACTCAGGGCCTTGGCACTGAGTTGCATCCTCAGCCCCACCTTCTAAATATTTTTAATCTTTTTAAAAATTTTGAGACAGCACCTTGCCAAGTCACTAAGTGGCCCAGGCTGCTCTGGAACTCACAGCCTTCCTACCTTACCCTCTCAGCGCTGCATTACAGTTATGTAGCCCCATGCCTGGTTGGGCTGCAGATTTTATAACTGCAGCCGTCTCTTGATCACGAACTTTAGCGAGTGTGAAGAAAGGGGATGAACAGTGTCTGGTATAAGTTATTCTCAGTGAATCCGCACTGATTCCAAGCAATCATCGGTGCGCCGAGCAGTATTGAGAATGCACTGTGGATCGTTGCCGGGCACTGGCTTGATGTTTACTGAGGTAGGATTGGCCAAACTTGTATTTTTGTGTTTTTCCATTTGCTGCCACATCTCCTATTCTGCAGGATTCTTCAGAATTTGCTTCTGAATTTCTGGCTGTCCCAGATTCATGCCAGGAGGAGCCAGGGATTTAATTCATCAGGCCAGAAACCTTGGACTTATTTAGCGAGGGCAGGTCCTCTGGCTGTGGTAGTATCTATTTTGGAGCTCAGTTCGCACTTCCCGGTGTCCTTTCTCCCCTTTACAGAAAGCATCTTGTCCTTGGTGGGAAACAGACGCTGCCTGGAGGATGAGTAATTTGACAGTGTCGCTGGCCAACACTGCACCCCTGCTCCGGCGAGGAGACCCCTTGTCTCCCGGTTGTTTTCCTTGTGTGGAGCATAACAAAAATAGCCCCTTTGTCGGTCTTCTCATTTTCTGCTGGGCTCAGCTTATTCTGGCCTTTTGCCTTCCTGACACTCGTCTCAGGAGTGGGAAGGTTTTTCATTTGAGGAGCGAGGCTTTCTCCAAAGCAGATGACTTTAAGAAGGCAACCAGATAGAAAACTGCTATACTGGGTATGACAGCCGGCACATCTTCCTTAGGACAAGAAGCATTCATTTCTTTGGAGGCTTTGTGAATTAGTGGAGGTTCGGTTTCGCTAAACCTTCTCTTTCGTTCTCCCCACCCCCTTCCCTGGGGCCACAGCCGCTGTACTGAACCTCTGTCAAGCTGGGTGTCATGTTCTGCGGAAGCTGGTTTCTAGGAGCCAGGGAGTTCTGAACAAGATTCAGAGTCCTCTCCAGACAGGCTTTCAGCACTTTGGAAGCACTGCCACTGTCACCGGGGAATGTGAGCTATCTGGTCAGTGCCAGTTTAACAGAGCCCCCTTTGGAGTTGAACCCTCACAGTTTCAGAACTGAAGGCCCCTACTTAGCAGTTTTATAACTCTTTTCGAATGACTAACCTCTGTGCTTGTGTTTTCTCTAAAGACGTCCCTGCTCGGAAGGCTGTTGTAAGATTCAACCAAGTGAATTTTCAACATAGTGTTTGGCACAGAGTTAAATAAGAGCAGTCTAACAGCAGCTGTTGCTGCATCCCGAGTCCCTCGTGATCCAGAGACTCCAAACGGAAGTAGAAGCATCAATGAGTGAGATCCTCCATGGTGATAAAGCCCAGGAAGGGGTCGGTAGAAATGCTGCCTGCGTTTCTCCTTTGCCAATCAGTGCGTCAAGACCAGGACTCGGGGTGGTGGAAATGCACTTGCTCCTGGGAGGAGCATCCTGTTCAAGTCCTGTTTCTCCACCCACTCTGCTATGACACAAAGCATCACATCGCTTCACACGGTCCTGCACCCCACTTTCCCCTCTCTTTCCACATTGTGGAATTGCCTTAGAGTTTATTTTTGCTTTTTCCTTTCCAAAATACCCTGGACAGCAGAAGTTTGGGATCTTTCAAGTTGGCCAAGGCCCAGGCAATACTATGAAACTCCAGGGTCAGGGAGCTGTGAATAATCATTTAGTAAGGAGGAAAAAAAAAAAAAAAAGCAAAGAAGCAAAAACTTCGGTTCCCTTGAGGGCAGGTGGAAGGGGGCACTGTATCCAGGGTAGAACTCAGTGCTCCCGGGAGAGGAATCGCACAGAGTGTTCAGGGCTGAGAGCTCAGAGCTCTGGGTTGGAGCCGTTGCTCCTCTCTGCCAGTTCCCGGTGTTCCCTGCTCCTCGGGCACACGGAGACCCTCTGCTCTGGCGCTCTTCCTCCATGGGGTGCGGGCCACCTGCTCCTTGTCACGCAGACTCCAGCTCAACACAGTGAGCCCTGACTTATCTTCTTGCTCATTTCCTTTCCTTCTCTTCTCTTTCTTATCTTCTCCCCTTTTTCTTCTCGCTCTTTCTCTCCCCTCAGCTCCCCCTCCCCTTCTTTCTCTTATTCCTCCTCCTCCCTCAGATCAACATGTGAAATAGTCCTTTTCCTCTAGGGAAGGATGTATGTAGGCAGAAACTTTCCCTGGTCTGTTCCTGAGTGTCCCAGTGCCTAGCACATGGTGGGACCGGATGTGTTTGGAGGGTGAATTCTCAAACTCAGTACAGGAGAGAAGAAAAGATGGAGAGATAAATGTGTACATTCCACCTTTGCCTCGGGGCTGCGGACACCTCATGTCACATCCTTCAGCCCCCACTGATGTCAGCCAACTACAGAGGACACCTGTGAGTAGGTTCCGGGGTCCCTGGCAGTCACCAAGCCATGTCCACCTTCCTCATGCCTTATTTCTTGTCCTTTGGTGGATGGTCCGGGGGCTCATTTTCTGTACTTTTTGGTAGGTCTTGGTGGAAAATGCTGCCATTACTCACATGAGCAGCCACAGCCTTGTAGTTTTGTCTTATGTTCTGTCTCAGGCTCTGCTTTGGGGAGACCTTGGCTAAGGCCTCATTCATGTTGCTCGTGTCACTTCTTTTTGCCTGTCTTTTGTTGCAGCCTGCGTTGATACTGGTGCTATACACGGGAGACGTTCCATGAATTTGCCTTGTATTTACCTGCGTAGGAACTTGGTCTCTTTCAGGATAGTAGGAGACTTTTTGTTTGTGGACTTTTGACCACTGTCATCATGTAGATCTTGGAAGTATCTGCAGAGGAATCCATAGGCCTGTGCCTCTCCCCGTTTCCTCCTTGGAGACACGGCCCTGGAATCGGCCTGCTGTTGCTTTCTCAGGCCGTGCGTATTTATAGCAGTGCCTTTCAGATTGCAGGCTGACTCTCCGCAGTGCTCGCTTTGAAATGGCCTTGCTGAAGGGCCTCTAGGAGGATAATGAGGCCATCTCTACACCTGCGAGTTGGAATACATTATAGGAGAGTGGTTGCGAGAGGCACTTGCGACGATGGAGCTTTCCATAGAAGACAATTTTGTTTTTAACCTTTCAAAAACCATCTCGCAACTGTGTCCTGGGTGCTCTTGTGACCAGTTTATGGAATAGACAGAAGTCATTTTGTCATCTGTGCATTTATTTTTATACTTCTGGCAAAACTGATGAGGATAGATTCAGCCCAGGTGGGGCGGGAGTGGGAGAGGCAGAAGGCAGCTGGGACAGGACAGGTTTTGGCCTAGTCTAGGGTGTAGATTCCCTGACCCCTTAGGTGCGGAGAGTCTCTCTGATGGTTGGTGAAACTTATAAAATACTGCTTCAGAATAATGTTTTAAAATATGTAAAGCAAAATTCTTTGGATTCCAAAGAAAACCAACTATATAGAAATTTAGAGATCAAAACATTGAAACTTTTTTGTGATATAGAATATATATTCTTCGTGTTAATGCCTTATACTTCATAATCTACAAGTGGGTCCATTTGCAGTGTTAATTACGAGTTTGTTGGTGGTTATCTATTTTGAAGTATTTACAATAAACTATAATGAGATTAAAAATACCTATGACTTCTAGTTGTGACAAGATCATTGCCATTGCTAAACACCCGTGTGGTTTGTTGCTGACATTCGCAATAAAAAGAACTGATAAATTTCAAGTATAAAGATGGCATTTTAAAGTGCTGGTTCTTGGGCCTCCATTCAGTCCATGGACCTCACCCAAGGCCTTCCATCTGCTGGGCAGACAGCCTCACTATAGCCCCTGCAGTTGCTTGAGGACCTGTTGGCTGGGGGGAGAGTTGAGGGTGGGAGTGGGGTGACCATGGGCTTCTCCATCTGTCTCCCAGGTGAGGTTTGGAATGTCGGTTGAGTCAGAGCCTGGCCTAGCACAGTAACTGCTGTTGTTTCTAGCCAGAAAAATGTTAAAGATAGGTGAGATGGTGTTAGAACGTTATCTCTCAAGATTCTTGCCCTTGGCAACTTTTTGTTGTTGTTATTTTTTTTCCTTTCATCTATTACAGAAATGACCATTGATTGGGAGAACCAATGATGTCTGAAATTACTTATTAGATTGAAAATACTGGGGAAAGTGATTTTACTAACTTGGTTTGTCAGGTTTTCTTAGGCAGGATGTCTGCTGATGACTGCTGTGCATAATGTCGCAGGATGAACAAGTCTGCCTTTTGTTTTGACAGGAAGTGTTTTCATGTACAATAAGGTTATAGTTGGCCCGTGCACCGTCTTACCGAAGTTCATGCATACCAACAGGAAGTAGCAGAAGAGGTGGGCCATAGGACAAGGGTGTAATTAAAGTGTGCATTCAAAAAGTGAGTGATAACTGGATGTGGTGGTGGCACACACCTGTAATCACTGTACTCTGGGAGGCTGAGGCAGGAGGATGACAAGAGGCATCCCAGCCTAGGCCACTTAGAGGAACCCTACCTCAAAACTAGGCAGAGCGGAGACTATAAAGAGTGAAGATCTAAGTCCAATTTCCAGTGAAAAAAATTGCCACGAAACAGACACTGTGATTGAAAAACTAAATTTATTAGGAAAAGGAGATTGAATATCCTGGTTGAATTGAGGTTCTGTGGTTCATTCACTGCTTCACCAGATATTTTCTGAGCGCGTGGTATCTGCCTGGTGCTGTTTGGTGTTCTTTGAGAGGCTAGAGATGTGAGGCAGGACTGAGGCTGGTGCCTGATCCCTGCTTCCTATTGAGTCTTTCGGGACTCAGTGAAAATACAGTTGTGAATAGTGCCAAGATGAGACTACACTAAGGGACGGTGGATGAGTGCTTCCTGAGCAGGTGGTGGCTGCTGGCACAGGAAGGTGAGTGCGACCTGACTAGGTGCAGAACGATGAAAGAAGACATGGAGAAGCCTATCCCTTTGCGTGTGTCTAAGTCAGGAGAAGAGACTCAAAGAACCTGGTCTCATGGTAATGAGTATGTGGAGGTTTCTTCCATCTCTCCTCTCATTTAATCCTCGGAGTGAACCTCTTGGTGGTTGGCTTTGTTTGCTTCGAATCTCTCTAGTGAGGGGCTGGGGATTTAGCTCCGTGGTGCTGTGCCTGCCTCACCAGCACAGGCTTCTGAGTTTGTTCCCCAGAACCCCCCAAATAAATCTCTAATAGGGTAGAAAGAGGCCATTCGCTTAAGGCACAAGGAAGTGAGTGGACTGCAAAGGGCCTGGGTGAGTCCACCTCTGAGGAGAAACAAGGATGTGAATTAGAAAAGGCCTAGGAAACAGGAAGTTGAGGCAGGGCGGGATGTGGTCATCAGGATGGTTTGAAGACTGGTATTTGGAGAATACCGAGCACCTCTTGGTTCAAGGGCAGAGTCATTAAAAAAGATGGAGTCTCCCCAAATCCAGCCTACATGAGGGAGGGAAAGATTAAGCTTTAGCAACACGCTCACTCTGTCGTATGTTTACTTGATGCCCATCAGATTCTTCTAATGGAAACTTAGCTTTCATAGTGAGGCAGTCACAGACCCAGATTTTTTCTTCATTTGGAAAAAACCTTTGACACTCACAGCAGTGACCTTAAACTCCTGTGGTTTGATGTCACTGACTCCCTGAGAGGGTCAGTAGGACACCGCTGGTCAGGACGGAGAAAAGTCAGTGTTCACATTTATACTGTATCAGAACCAGGCCTTGAGTCTGAAGGAATTTCTGTCGGGTCACATTTTCACACGCCTGCAAGGTCACTGATTATAGCCTTGCTCCAGTTCTGAGAAATCTTGTGTCAGGATCCCTAACCCCACCTGCGCTGAAAACCACCATGCGCTCCCGGGAGACTACAGATCCCTGAACCAAGGGCTGCAAAGAGCGACACTTCTTCCTGCCCATGAGTTTCCAAGCTCCAGGTGAGCAGCACACCGTGTGTTCCAAGGAGGAAATACAGGTACCAACCATTAGGACCATCATCTGTGTAACATGAAAATCAACACAAGGGATGCAGATTTATTTTTACAACCTACAGGATCTTTAACCTGTACTTAATAGTAATGAAAACTTGGTCCCTTCCATGACTGGGGCCAGAGGAAACAAGCAGCAAAATTCAAATATTATCCTGCTTCTTCCTCTACCCCTGCATAATTGCAATTCCTAGGAGCCTTGCACATATAGTTTCTTCTGTTGAGAGCTGCATTCTTCTGTTGACGTTAATTTCAGATGAAGTGACTTGTTATTGGTTACCGCTCCCCCAGACTAACCTTTGTTGAAGCTTCGTACAATGAATGTCCTTGAGGCTCCTTTCTGAGGCCTGTCCTCTTTCACCTTGATCTTTCATTCCCCTGACCACCCTCAGATGCGTGCACCACCTGCAGTGAACCTGGGTCCTCATGTTCTTATTTATCTTAAACGAAGTCCTGTGGACCAGCCCTAGCCTTGCTATCTACTGGGAAATCCATCTGGGGATTGATTTACTACTACTGGGGATTTACTACTGGGCATCCCTTTGTAAGCCACTGTGTGTTATTTCCTGGTTTGAACAGTCCAGGTAACACTTTTATTTTGTTATTTGGAAATCATGCTTTTCCTGTAGGTAACTATGTCAAAGGGGAAATTTTGACTTTTGGGCAGACAAGTAGGATGAGGAAGAAAGAGGGAGGCGGTGAAGAGAAAGTACAAGCTGAACTTTGGACCTGTTAACACATGTGGTATCTTGTTGATATATTCATGTATTTATGTTTGTTTCGATCAAAACAGATTTGAAAAGCCTATAGACACACTCAGCGAAATGCAAGATAGAGTAAAAAGGATAACTAAGGGTAAATAACTTTAAGATACATGAAAGGTCCTAATCACTGAAATGGAAAATAAATTTGACTCTGAGCTTCCTTGTACTCGTAATGAAGATTCAACAATAACCAACTGTGTGACATACAATGTCCACAAGGTGAAAGCTTCATAGTATTTTTGGTGCCAAGAACTGAACTTTAAGCCTTAGAGTTGGTTTATAAGTTGATCCCCATAAGGAGTGAGTGAGACATTGGTCCCTCTGGGCATGTGAGGAGCACCCCAGCTTCTTTGGCACCCTCTCCAGACAGCTGGCCAGCTTCATTCCCGTATGCTTCTTGTGGAGACCTTAATGGGCTACGTGAGTAGTCAGTGAAATTTGTTGCCAGTTTTCCTTAGGAGTCGTAGACCAGTCTGTCCACTGTCCAACTTGAGAGGCAGATACCTGCCCTGGCGAGTAGGGAAGAAGTAATGGAGATTGCAGAACAGGATGGACCGACAGAGGGCTTCTTTTGTCTTTACGAAGAGCAACAGATCAGCAAAGCTGGAAGGCTTCCGGCTTCCGACTGCCGTTTATCCCGCCCATCTTCCCTTCACTCTTCTGTGTGGCCCCTCAGCCGGAAGCTCTCCCAGGCTGCCGTGGCTTCTGCGGAGATTTCTCTTGTCTTAGTGTCTCATGTCTTTATTTTCATTATTCTGAAAGGCACAGTCAAGTGCTTTTAATTACTTGTTCCCTGAGTTGTCCCCGTATTTATCTTCCACTTCTAAGTAGACAGACAGTGTTGGTGATGCTCCCAGCGCATGCGCAGATCGGCGGCACCCTGTCTGCTGTCAATGCCTTCAGGGAGCGTGTTCTGAAGATCTTTAAACAAGACAGTGATGTGGGACCTTTTCGAGACAAGCGCCCGAACTGCAAGCCCAAGTGCCACCATGATTAAACCTGAGTACTGACTCCTGAGTTTAGAAGCAGCATCTGAGCCATCAGTTCATGTGCTTGTATTTTAGAAGTAGCAGAAACAATAAATACTGAATTCCAAATTTAGGCTTTCATTTATTATTGGTGGTATTTCAGAGAAATATCATTTCATATAGAAGCTTTTGGTATATTTTAACTTTTTTTTGGGTAGAGGCATTTAGTATAATATCGTTAATTAAGTTACACTTTTATTTAAGAATGATTTGCATTTTATTTGTGAGTATAGATTAAAAAATGAAAATGTATTGTAAATCAGTCAAGCATGGTTAGCAGACTTGCTTACTTGGCCCACACGAGGGCACTGTTGTCAAGCAAAAGGTAAGTTTAAGGCTGAAAATTTAATAAAGGTTTAGATTAAGCTTTTAAGAAACATTTATCTCCCTAATGGATTAAAGGGGCTAATATTGTCTATGATGGGGTTTGTCTTGCTACATCATCCTGCTGTGGCTGAATTTACTGTGTGTATATGTCCGCGGCTGGATCACACTGCCCCAAACAGCTCTACTGCTCAAAGGTACCTTGGCTATTGTCGTGGTTATGTTTATCTTAGGGGGAGGGATTTGGGAAGCATACAGGGGAAGTGTCTGGTCACTCGGGAATGAAACAAGATGCTTACATATATTCAGATGTTAATAAAACTTGTTTGAGTTCCAGGAGAAGTGGGATAATTATCCCAGAGGCCGGAGTGGCGCAGACACAAACTACTGTCCCCGTCCCCCAAAGGTGCACATTCTGGTTATAAGTCACTAGAGCTTTTGTCCATTCTGTAAGGACCAAGTGTTCAAGGGTGTTACTCCTGGTAGCACTTAGAACTGATTTTATTCTCATGAATATTGCTTAAAAAACTAACATACCAGTTAAAATTTTTTGGATAAAAATTGATGTGCTTGGCACGCATAGCTACCTTCCAACCTATCATGTTGGAGGCCATTTATTAAATAAAATCCTTGGATATGCTGCTTTGATTATTTGAAAAATGAGAAATGAGAGGAAAATTTCTAATTAAAACCTGGCCTAATTAAAAGAAATAAACCCTCTGCAGTGAGGATAATTGGGCCTGGAGAGACTTATGGCTAACTTGCCACTACCGGTCACATTTGCTTAGCCTCAGACCTGACTCATTTCACTTGGACCACAAGCTCTGGAGCTGCGTGGGGTGTCCCCAGGCTGGGTGAGTGTGTTTTATTTTATGGGACTTGCCAGGTTATTTTCCACCCCAACTTGGAGCAAAGCATTGTCACTTCGCAGTGATCGCTTTTGTCCTTTTCATGGTCACTTGAAGGCTGGAGTTTCCCTTTAACACAATGCACTGTTTGACCAGATCTCACAAAGGAAATATATCACTTCTTGGAAATGCAGGGGCTGGGTAGTTTTAGGGAATTTCTCTGTTCACAGAATGACAGTGTGAACCTTACACAAGCATAGCCTGTCTGCTTAATTTATTTGAGCCATCTCTAACTAGAAAAAGAACTCTCACCACCAGTTTAGGTCAGATGGCATTGATAATGCATGGAATTAAAATATCATGTATACAATTATTTAATTTTTAATAGACAGGTCTTGTCTTTAATGATTCAGTATTGTAAAATGGTTTGGTAATTCATTGATGTTTTTAAGCAATAAAATAAACCATTAGAATCTGAATATATATATATATAATTTCACTATGGCAGAAAACTCTGCCTCTTTAACATAGAGCAGTGTACATGTCAATGTTCTGGATGACAAAGTAATTCCACGCACTGTGTGTAATTATAACTGATGGCTCAGTGGAAGCTTGGGCCACATATTGCTGCTCACAAAACATGCATCTCAACATTAGAAAACTGGTTGCCTATTCAGTGCACCTACTTTCACCAGCACACTCTTCAGTGTAAGAAGCTCATTAATGCCTGTTTCTTTCAGAATAAATGAGAGAGAGAGAGAGAGAGAGAGGGCAAGAGAGCAAGCGAATTATATCTGGCTGTGCATTCTTTGGTGGAAAAGCTGTTTGCAAGTTTCCAAAGACAGTTCAATGTGATTATGTTATTTAAGGAACTGGAAATGGAAACATCCTTCCTCATTTTGGTCTCAAGAAGTGATGAATTGTTTTATGTAGGCAAGTTCCATTTCAGAATGTGCAGCGGTTATTGGCCAAGCCATTAACTTCGTGGTTCTGACTTCTTTCCTTCTCCTTCTATTCATGATCCTTTTTTTGTCACCCCACACTCAGGTCATATATTTATGAAACATTTTCCATTTCTGTCATTTTTTTTCTCCTGAGTGGGAATTAATGTGGAAAAATGATTTACCACATGTTAAAACCCTAAGGTGTTGCATCTTCTGTCACTAGCTGGAAGTCACTGTGCTTATGTAGCCCAAGACCCAAGGGGCCGAGAATGGAAGTCACCAGAGCACCCTGGTAGATCCCAGTCCTGGCGATCAGGGCGGAGCTGGGCTGATCTGTAAATAGCTCAGCTGGTCCTCCTGCTCTGGAGGTGATGCAAGATGCCCGGATCTCCTGGGGGAGGGGTGTGGCGCAGGAGCCTGTGGAGTACTTGCTCTTAAACTAGATTCTGTCTGCTGTGTTGCTGCCAAAGCGCACTTGGATTGGACTGCGAGAGGAAATGAGTCAGAGCAGATGCACAGACAGACATCCATTCTTTTGGTGCTGAATTCTTTCATTGAAATCAACAGAAATAATTTAGCCTCCATGCGAGTGTGAGATGTTCTGGCTTTGGTATATTTCTCCTGCAATATTTTTGAGAGTTCTGGCCTGGAGTACATTCCTTTTCTATCTGTTTGAAAAACTGTGGTCTGAGCATCCACAACCTTTATAATCATTGCATGTTTGACTTAATTTGGGAAATGACGTTAATTTTAATTAATCTACAGCCAATCAGAAATTTGTGTCATTACCTCCCACTAGCTTGACCAGATAAGGCCAAATTTATTTAGGAATTTATATAGATGATTAAAGACCCTGAGATCTACCAATTAGTTCTATTCAATTGTCTGCATATATTTCGCCACAGATATGACTCTATGCTTTCAGGCCGATGACCAGTATCTTCAAATGAAACAAAAGATGGATTTATTTTCAGCCTATTTACTGAAACGTGGAAAGATACTTATACTTTTGGGAAATAACTTCACTAGAATCAAGACATTAGACACAGCATCTTGGTGCTATGCAGGTGATTAAATTGGAATCCTGGCTCAGCTGCTTACCTGCCGAGGGACATCAGACAGGTCATGGACACTCTCTCAATGCCATGGAGGGGGGAAGGTGGGTATGAACAAGCCCTGCTATTAAGTGAGTAGATATTTTGAAATGCTTAACACAGTGCTTGGTACATGGTTGGCATTATGGTTTTTTTGCAGTAAAGTAGGCCGTAACCAGTAGAGGTTTGGGTGAACAGAGAACACTCAAGCGCTCAACTCGGGTGGTTCAATATTAGTGGTCAGGACTCCAGCGTGTTAGTCTGTCAGGACACTGAAACGTTTCATGCGGAATGTGATGTGATTTCTGACAGCAGGCAAGTGAAAGAGTGGCGCTTTGCACACCTGACTTTCAGTCCATACCCTTCTTTGCTGATTCACTGCTTACATTCTCCATGTCTTCTGTCTTTGTTCATTCACGTTCCTTTCCATTCTCTCCTTCCCTCAAGCCTTTCCTTCTCTCCTTATTTTCCTGGAACCATTTACATTTCCTTCTTTTTTCTTAAATATTTCAGGATGTATTTCTTTAAATAACAAGGACAGTTTCTTAACTATAGTAAAATGATCACAATCTGGTAATTTAATCTTAATACAGTAACGTAACTTAATCTTCAGGCTATATTCAGACATTAATTGTCCCAGTAAGTCTTTTCTTATACTTTAATTCTTAAATCTCTTTAATTATTTAATTTCTTATACTTTTGGGAAATAACTTCACTAGAATCAAGACATTAGACACAGCATCTTGGGGCTATGCAGGTGATTAAAATTGGAATCCTAATGTGTATATGTGTGTGTGTGTAGCTCATTCTGAGCAGGATAGTGTATTTCATCTTCCCTAGTCTGACATTCATTGTCAGGTCACAGTTACATTTAATTGACATGTTTCTCTTGTGTATTTGGAACAATTCTCTCTCTTTTTTTGTCTTTCATGACCTCAGTGTTTTTCAGAATGCACAACCGTGGTGTTGCAAATAGTCTCCCATATTTGAGTTTGTTTTTTTTTCTTTAGGATCAGATCCAGGTGCAAAGTGACTCTATCTTCCAACTTTAAGAGGAAACAATATATATTAGTGCAGATTTTGAGAATGAAAAGATGATGATGTTGTGTAGATACATGTGTACAGTGATGGTGTGTAGCAGAAAGGACTAAGAGGTCCCCAGTGTGCCTCCCAACAAGAAGTGAATGACCTTTCTGAATGAAAAATGCTGTATGAAATTGACCCCGATAAGAGGGAATGCAGGTAGATCAAGAAAAATAAAGGTGCATTCTTTTCATCTTGATAAGAAATCAAAGGAAGCCAGGATCACTTTCTGTGTAACTTGAATGAATTAAACATTGGCAGAATGGTCTCTTTTACCCAAGAATTGCAAAGGTCCTTGGTACCAGGAAACAAATAGACATTCTGTTCCTTAGTAGTAAGACAGTGACTCTACACATGATGTCAACATATCAGGTGGCAGATGAAAACAAGAGTACAGCTTCCAAGTACTCTATATTTTTAGTTCATTCTCAGAATGATCAGACTTATATGTATATATATCTGTATATATAGATATATATATAGATATATACATATATATAATTCAGTTCATGGAATTATCTTTGAGTTACCTAATGAGAAAAATCCCAGTTGTACAAGGTGTGTGTGGGGGGTTTGTGATAAATTTGCCAGGGTTGTAAAATAGACCACATTTTAAAGATTTTTATGATTTTATTTTTAGCTGATATATAAAAACATGAACATATTGAGTGAAGTATCACATAATGTTCGGTACATGACATGTATATGTTGGGTAGTGTTTAGGTCAGGTTAGCTGTATTTATCTCCTTTCACTTCTTAATGGTGAAAATTGTCAAAAATGCTTTCTTCTTGTGTTCTGGAATTTATAGCACAATATTGTTATATGCAGTAATACCCTACTGTATTACAACACAGTGGAAGTTTGTGCTTCTATGTAACTCTAACTATATATCTATATATATAGACACATACACACATATATAAAGACATATATATGTGTATATATATATATGTATTATTATTTTTTTTTTTTTAGTGTTTTGAGACAGGGTCTTACTTAGTAGTTCAAGCTGGCCCTGAACTCACCATGTAGTCCAGGTGACCCTTGAACTCACGGCAATCCTCCTGCCTCTGCCTCCCGAGTGCTGGGATAATAGGCGTGAGCCACAATGCCCATCAATCAGACATGTTTTTAAAAGGCATTTTTTTGTTAAGTCTAGATGTGGACAGCATCTTTCATCATTGAGAATTCTGAAAACTCTTTAAAAATAAATGACTTTTAAAGCAGATGGATAGAAAAGTTCTTAATATAGTTGGGAAAAACAAAGAGAGAGGGAGAGAGATCAAGTGATTGCCAGTTTATGCTTCCATGCCACATGCAAAATGTTGGATTATTTGGGGGATGCTAAAGGTTAGAAGTGACGAGAAAGAGTTAATCCTCCTAAACAGATGTGTAAGGGGCCCCGAGGGAAAGTCGCTTTTAATGAGTAACTGCCATCTAGAGTGAAACCTCTGGCTCTTTGTATGGAATAACGAACTATCATATTGTGTTCCTTTTCACTATTGGGTCTGTTTGCTAATGAATTGAAAGAGAATACCCAGTGGTTCCTTTTGTGTGAAGTAAACAAGATAAATATTAGCCAGGAAAGGTCATTTCGTTTCCAGTGTGTGGGGAGTTCATTATGATGGGTTCTGATGAATTACAGTGTGTAATTCTTTCCAGTCGTGGAAGGTCACCTCGTACCCTTGGGTGTACATGAGGATCAACGTGCTTTAATAAAGTTGGAGGACCTGCTGAGGAGCATCTCCAGGCATTTCCCCCATCTAGTAGGTCATATGTGTACACCTACTCAAAGCCCGCTCTCTCTTGCTGATGGAATCGCTCCAGGCATGAGCTGTCCTCACAGCCACAGAGCAGGGGGGCTGGAACCTTCTCACCAGAAATGTTTTCTAATTCAGTTCGTGGGATTATCTTTGAGTTACCTAATGAGAAAAATCTCAGTTGTGCAAGGTGTGTGTGTGGGGTTTGTGATGAATTTTCCAGGGCTGTAAAATAGACCACATTTTAAAGATTTTTATGATTTTATTTTTAGCTGATATATAAAAACATGAATATATTGAGTGAAGTACCACATAATGTTTGGTACATTGCATGTATATGTTGGGTAGTGTTTAGGTCAGGTTAGTTGTATTTATCTCCTTTCACTTCTTAATGGTGAAAACTGTCAAAAATGCTTTCTTCTTGTGTTCTGGAATTTATAGCACAATATTGTTATATGCAGTAATACCCTACTGTGTTACAACACAGTGGAAGTTTGTGCTTCTATGTAACTCTAACATTCTTTGATCAGCCTTTCCACATCCCTCTCTCGCTCTCTCCCTGGCTTCTCATTATCACTATTCTACTCTCATTTTCCACAAGGTACAATCAAAATACGTAGTGAATGTTTAATTTTGAATTTTTTTTTTTACAATAAAGGACGCATTGCCATTAATTCCTCTTAAAACACTTCCCCTTCCTTCAATCTCACTTTTCCCATTGTTCTTGCTACTTTCTGAAGCAGTTCTGGAGAGCCTCTTCAGTGAGCATCTTTATGTGGTGTGATAACAAAAAATACAGGGCCTAGTGCTGCCAAGGTCCATCCACCAGTGAGGGAAGCTCGTAAAAACGTTCCGGTGCATTGTTCTCAGCAGTTCATTCGCCGACCCAGAATTGTGCAACTTCTGCTTCTCCCCATGGGCAGAATAACCACAGAAGGAAAATGTTCTGACTCTATTCAGGACAGCAAGGCAGTCCAGCTTCACAGATTGGGGAAGAACCATGGGCCAT
>PVIR01013178.1:0-42928 GCA_004026965.1 Petromus typicus
AAAAAAAAAAAAAAAAAAACAAAAAAACAAAAAACAAAAACAAAAAAAAAACCTTAAAAAAATAAAAAAGAAATATCTGTTTTTCTTATAGTACATGTATATTCACTTGTGATTTAGGATAAATTTTTAAAGTATGATTCCTGATACAAGTTTTATTCATCTTTTTTAAGATTCAAATCTTTATTGGTACATTATGAATACACATCATCATTGCATTCAACAGAGTTTGTACCAGAATATGACACGAGTTGATTCTCCTTTTTCCCTTACCCCACCAACTCTGCAACCCCCCTATATACATAAGCTTTTACTTTTTAAAAATTACTATCACATTCTTTTTCTCCTTAGTATTTACCCCTACACCCTCTTTCCTTTTAAATATTTTCTATTTCACAATATAAACTATGTATACTAGAGCTCATTTACATCTTCATTTTCTCATAGAGAAAAGATACAGTATTTACACATCGGTGATCTACTTATTTCACCTATGAGGATGTCCATTTGAGTATGAATGACTCAATCTTATCATTTTTAATGGCAGAATAATACTCCATTCTACAAAAGAGACAACAACTCACTCATGTTTTAATAAGGAGGAAAGCAAGACTATTAAAACATAGAAATGTTCATCCACTATATATACTAGCCTCAAAGTGCATCCTGCCCTAAATCTTTGTGGTATGTGTTTTAAGTAAATGTTAATGATTTTCAAAGAATCAACTGATGTCTCCTTTAGAATTAGACAACAATATGAATACCAGAAGTAACACTTTTACAAAACAAGTCTACATTTTTTGTCATAATAATGAAATATTTGAAATTAGTTAACTTTTAGAAAAGTAACAATATCCTCAATGCAAGCCAATATTCCTTAACATTATCTACAAAAGTTATATATCTACATTTTATTAAAACTATACAATCTACTGTTCTCAGTATCATGAGGTTAATATAATTTAGCTTTAAAAAATGGAAATAAGCCCATGAAAAAAATACATTTTGAATTTTACATTCTCTTACATTACTTAAATTCTAGCTTGGCTAAATCACAGGAATACTGAATTAGGAATCTTTTGAGTGACTACTATTTATTTTAAAATATGTGGGCAAAGTTTTAAAGCAACTTGGCTCATTCTTGTGCTGGTATGGTTTTTCACAATGATATTTAATATTATTAATAATTGATTAACTGATTTGCTTCAGTTGATTTCCAGGTATATCTAATGAGAACATTAATGACATCACTTTTAAAAAGCACACAAGATGATCACTGAACAATGTGCTATCTTCTTTAGTAATGTTCATGTGAGCATAGTTCCTAGATTTGTGGGCTATGAATGGCATCATCCTTAATCCAACTCTCCTTTATTTTCACTTTGTTGTATGAGTTCTGTACACACAAAGAGATAACATTTACCATAGCAAAACACAGCATAAGAGAAGAGGCCAGTTCACAGGATAACTGCAATGTATTTTCCTTCAAAATATCCTTGAAGATACCAGAAAGCTTAATTGACACAGGATGAGATATTACATCTAGGAGAGATGAATGCCATTCAAAATGACTGAGTGTCTGAATTTGATCTATCTGTTCACTTCTTGGTGTAAATCAAATTGCTGAATTTAATTTCACAAATGTTACAGGTGATTACTTAGGCAATCACTGGCTCACCAAGAAACTTCCTAGAGTTGAGCTCAACTCTTCCACTTCCCTGCTGTAATGACAGCAAACATGGTCTGAGTTTATTGCTCTCTTCCACATTTCCTAGAATCTCATGAATTTCCCTTCTTGAATAAATGTTGTCACTAAGAAAAAATTGATCTGTACAATTTTTCTTTTCCCTTTATTATTCACAACATCTGTTCCAGTATATGACCACATTTTAAGACAAAGTTTAACCATTAACTATCGAGTAGCTTGAGTTTTTAGAAGTAGAAATATCATTCAGAAAGATAATTTGATTTATGAGTTTACTTATAGGTAAATCAGTTTATCATATACACTATAAAAACTGAGTGCCTCTGATAGGCATGTTTATTTCTCACTTGAAAATATGAGCATACAAATTTTTTCCCACTGAATCCTATTTTTCGTTAAGCATGTATTTTAAAGTAGCTCTTAAAAACTTGTAACACGTGATACTGTTGTAATTATTTTAATTCTCATGAAAAAATGATTTGATCAAAGAAAAAATATTGGTGCAATCTCAATGTTAGAACAAAACAGCACATTTTTTTAGTAGAATAATACACCCAAAATATAATAATAACATTAAGTAAATACATAATTGTACAAAAGATACATAAAAATGCTTATGTCATTAACATAACATAGAGAGCTAATAAATTATAACAGAATTTAGAATTCTTTCAACTTATGTTGGAAGGAATGAAAGCCAATTTTTAAAGCTTTTTAATTAGTTATGCAGAAAAATAGGTTTTATTTTGACATATTCATACATGCATATAACATACTTGAATCATTTCCACATCCTCATACTCACTGCCCTTCATCCGTTCCTTATTTCCTTTCTTTCCTCTGATAATCTCTTATCTATTTTTAATTTTATCTTTTTTTAAAAAGCCCATTCACAAAATACCTGACACTCAGAACTTAAAGGAAGGGAAGTTTATTTTGGCTTACAGTTTCAGCTCATGATTAGGTGGCTCTAAGGCAGAAAGAGCATGGCAAAGGGCATGGTGGAGGAAAGGTGGTCAACTCATGGCAGCCAGGAATCAGAGAAAGTAAAGGGGCCCGGGAAAAGAATACATTCTTTCAGTTCACATATCCTATGAATTGTCCTTTTCAACCAGGCTCTACCTCCTAATAGTGCAGCCAGTTACCAACTCACCCATGAATTAATCCAGTGAAGGAAATAGTGCCTCCATGATCTAATTACTTTACAAACACATGAAACTTGTGAGCACCATTTTATAACTAAACCATAGCATTCTGCCTTTTACCTCTAAAAGGTTCATCTCTATCTCACTAAGACCTGTCAAAGTCTTAACAGTTCCACTATTGCTGAAAAGTCCAAATCCAAAGTCTCCTCTGAGACTTAAAGCAAATCTTTAACTGTAAGCCCTATGAAAATCAAAAAGAAAGTTAAATTCTTCCAGTATACAATAGCATAGGGCAAACATTCCTACTCTAGGAATGTGAACAGAAATAAATTGTAACAAAGGAAGAACACAATCCATTAGGGTAAACATTAAATCCTGAAGCACCATGTCTAGTACCCAAAGAAGTTTAAGGAGTGATGTAAACTGTGTGACACTGGCAGCCCCATTCCAATGGCCTTGCCTACTCGCAGCCCAGAGCTTTCCTCAGCAGATGTGCTGCATTCCTGGGATTTCCAACTTCCTGGGTTTCTACAGTACAACTTACTTCACTATCAGCTTTATCCATCACTCTCTCAAGGGCACACTCTGATCTCTGAAGACTTCTTTGGAAATCTGGGTGAAAGCCTCCATGATCCCACAACCTTTGCATCTGTATATTTGCAAAACTAGCACCATTCAGACAATGCCAAGGTCTACCACTGGCTCAAGAAGTTGCCATGCCTCCTTGGAATATGGCTACAGATTCTTCTGAGTGCCTAGATACCAAGGCACTATGAAACAAATCCTGAGGAACTACTTTCCTAGGAGAGGGGGCCTAGGGACCCTCTTCTCAAATGAAAACTTTGGTTTTACACCCTTGAGCTTGGGAAAGGTGAGGTCTTTATGACTATTGAGATGACTTTAAAGTCTCTTTCTTCTTGTTCTAAAACAAAGTACTTTGCTTGTTTTTAATGCTAATCTTTTTCAATAACCATATTCTCCATGGCCCCTACTGTGCTTTTTGCTACTCCTTCTCACTTTATATGTGGCTAAAAGCATTCAACAGTACCTCTGGAACAACCTGGACATTGGATAACTCAAATTTCCTTCATCATATTAATTAGTCCACCGTTCTTAATTTTGGTCTCCTGCAAAGTCTCAGATGCTGGTCAAAAGGAAGACAAATTTTCTTCAACTGTGCAGAACATATCACCTCTAGTCCAACTGCTGAGGGATTCTTCATTCTCAACAAACCAACAGAGCCCAGGCTTTACTGATTCATCATTCTACTGTCTTCTCAACAACAATCAGAATCTTTCATAAGCCTCTGCTTCTAGCATTCTAAGGTTTTTCTAGCTAGCATCTCCAAACCTGTCACTCTCCCAGCAAACAAGGTTTAATGGCTTCAGAATCACATAATCAGGTACAGTAACATCAATGACCCCATCCTTAACTCATCGACATAGTATTTCTACTAAATTACAACAGTATTCAGAATTCTCTAAATATATACCAGAAAGAATGAAAGCTAACTTTGATTTTAAGAGTTATATTACTCTATTATTAGTTACGCAAAATAACTCATGTTGGCAATATTTCTACATTTGTATAATCATTTTAATCATTTTCACTTCTCCATTACCTCCTTATTCTTTTTCTCTTTTCAACACCTTTCTCTTCTCTAACAGCTGCCTTCCTATTTTATATCACCTCTTTTTCAAAGCTAATATTAATATTATAATTCTCAGAAAAAAATCATACGTTTCCCTAAGATGTAGGTTAATAAGCATAGATACGATGACAAAATTTTGTTCACTGTCTGCAATGCCTTTTGCAGTACTTAGGAAAGAATACTTTTTAAACTGAAGTGATTAAGTAGAAATGAAAATATATGTCAATATCAGCCTTTCCTATTTCATTATTTATCATATACTTGCCACTGCTTGAAAGTAACTTCTACTTTCAAAGTTAGAAATGTAAAGTTCTACTAGGTATACCTTTAAAAAAGCAAAGTATGTCAAGACTTTGGAATACACATAAAAGGATGGAGAAAACTTGCTTTCCCAGGAAGAATGATCAGTACTTGCTCAGATGCCCTTTTGGAGCCTGTCATGTTACTATGCTGGGAAAGACAGAAAAAAAGTTGACAGAACCAATGAAAATATTAAAGAGCAACAAGAGACTGAACTTGAGAAAACTTTCACAAAACTAGAGTAGCAAATATCATGTGAATGATGCTATAATGTAAATATAAAGCACAAAAAGATAAAGGAAAGTATCAACAGCAAATGTAAGAATTTCTGTGTCAGAATGAACATAAATTGATATTTAGAGCTTGAGAAAGTCACAGACCCTAAGTCGTAGATATTTCAATATTGAAACTGCAAAATAACACAGATTTAGAGGAAGTTAACTCCAATTTGTTATGTTCATTTGGAGTGTGGACTAATAAATTATAAATATGACTGACTTCCTGTTTATTGTTTGATAAATACAGCGTACTCCAGAGAGAAAACTCAGCCCTATCAAGCTGTCCTATCATATTAAGGGCTTGTGGTCAACATTGAGTCCAGGTACCTGGCTTATCAGGAACTCAACACAACCATGCTAGACCTTTGACTTTTAATTCTGTTTATCAGCTTTATTGAAGAGCCTGGGCCTAGTCTTACACCAGATCAGACCTATTCATCACAAATGATTGCCAAATGAGATTTGTTGGCCAGACTCATTCTCCTTAAGAAGTATATTGAGGATTATTCTCATACACCAAGCTCTTAATTGGTCCTATGGAACTGCCTATGTGACAGAATAAGATTTTTGTCACCAGCAACAACTTAACAACTAAACTAGAAATGATCATTAACAGGGTGGGAATTGTAAGTTTTATATGTAGAAAAAACCACAAAACTATGAATTAGTCCTATGCTATTAAAATACTGATAGGGATAGAATATCAAGGCAGGTTAATGGAGTTTGTTTCAGGGGGAAAAAAAACTATTAGCAGATCTCAGTAATTATAATAGACTATAGTCTATCACTCTATTATTTACTTTTATCTGCTAAAATAGAGACTTCAACTATGTGTAGTTTCTTTAATTATTAAGTATCTCAACTGGGCTGCAAATTTAGCTCAGTGGTTTTGGCATGTGCTTGGCAAATGCAAGAGCCCAAGTTCAATCCCCGATAACCACATACTACAGTGCCAGGCGTGGTGGCTCAGGCCCATAATCCCAGCACTTGGGAGGCAAAGGCAGGAGGATTGCTGTGAGTTTGAGGCTAGCCTGGGCTACATAGTGAGTTCAGGGCCAGTCTGAACTACAAAGCAAGACCCTGTAGTATCTCAAAAAAAAAAAAAAAAGAATCTCAAGCTACTCTTATCATTTATAAATGATTTCTTCTCTACCCTCTAATGTGAAAAGGGATAATCCAATACTATTTAAGTATGTTGTAACAAAGAATCAGTATTTTTCTTTCTCCTTTTCTCCCAAGTCATGCTGTCTGTGTATCTTTTTTGTTCATTTGCCTTTTTGATTTTTTGAGACAGGTTCTCACTATGTAGTTCAGACAATTCACTACTTGGGGCAGGCTGGCCTTGGAACTTGCGAAAGTCCCACCTCCCAAATGCTGGGATTACTGATGTACACCACTGTGCCCAGCCTGATATGTGTAACTTCTTAGAAAAAGTCCCTTAAATCCTAATATAATATGAGATGAGAATAATAGCTTGAGAAGAATAATTTTAAAATGTCTGAGTAGAGTTAAAGGTCAAATCGTACCTTGGTTAATATAAAAAATTTGCAGGCTTATGAACAAGTGAAGAGTTCATCTCCTAGCACTCAAAACCACTATTTAGATAACACTTGGATAGTGAATATACTATTTCCCTACTACGACTCTATTCTCTAACTGGTGGGAATACTGCTACCAGCTCATGACCATCCCCAGTGTGGAAAGTTACAGAACTTCCCTAGTAATCTGCTGATTCATCAATTCACTGCAGTCTGGTTTCTTCCGCTACTCAATCTTATTTATCTTACATTCTTCCCTATGAATCTCATGGGAACATGCCTTAACAAATCTTTGGGTAACTATCTTATAGTCTGTTTCCAAGGACTTCAGTCTAAGTCAGCTGCATTTCATTTTGTTTTACTTCTCTTTTGAACTCTAATGTAATGCCTTACATTTACATCTCATTTTCTAATACTCAGCCTCTGAGTCGACTCTGGTGAGAATTTTTTGGCTCCTGATATTCTCCTCTACTGTATTTTTTATTTCTCCCTGCTTAGTGTCACTGGCAAATTTGATAAGAATGTTATCTATACCTTCATTGACTCTACTGATAAAAATATTGGAGAGGACAGAGCTCATATTAGATTGCTGTGATAAGATGCCAGAATTTTCCTTCCAAGTTGCTATATATCCATGACATAGCAATGAAGGGATAACAGGTCTCAGTGACAGATGGGAGTTATAACACCAACTCTGTATAAGCAGAGGTCAATAGTGTGACTCATAACTAAACAGAACAATGTCATTTGGGCATTTCTAATTCAATAGGAAATAGGTCCATTTATGTGCTCCATATTAACAAACACATCCCAACTATAAAAATGTCAAAATCATAATCAAGAATTCAAAATTATCATTTACTTAATACACTTCAAAATAAAAGATGTATTTTGTTATATTCAAGAGGGTTTGTTTCATTTAATTTTTTCGTTGTTGTTATTGTTCTGTTCGGGGTTTTTTTGAGGCAGAGTCTTGCTTTGTAGTTCAGGCTGGCCCTGAGCTCAGCCTCATACTCGCAGCAAACCTCCTGTCCTGCCTTCCAAGTTCTGGGATTACAGGTGTGAGCCACCATTCCTGGCACTGTGGAATGTGGTACTGATTGCTGTTGGGTGTGAGTCACCATGCCCAGCACTGTTGTATGTGGTTACCAGGACTGAACCCGGGCCCTTGCACTTGCAAGGCAGGCACTGGAACCACTGAAGTAAATCCCCAGCCCCTGAAATATTATTTTTCAAGGAGTGTGATAAAGTTGAAGTTCAACGGCTAAAACAATTTTACTGGGTAGATCTAAAACATTTACAATGTAAAATAATAATACAGTCTCTTAAGAATTGTGAGAGTAACTCAAGTAATGTAGATCATAATTTCCAAAGGTATTTGAATAGATGCATCCTACTTGTAAATGATTTGTAGCATGAAAATACTGACAAGACATGGAATGATATAATGAACATCATAATCAGGGATTTGATGAAGCTAAATACAATGCTGAATACTGGGAGATATTTAAAACATACAACCACTGCTTTGAATGGGGAATTCCCAGTTAACTGAAATAGTTTTCATCTCTTTGAATGAATACCAATGACAGACAGAATAGTTAGAGCGTAAGACACTGGCAGGAGGCATGGAGGTATTACCTTATTCTCTGGCTGTTTAGTAAGTCACCATGTACCTCAAGGAATTATTTCCTCGATGTTTTTTTCTTAAAAATGTCTATACATTTATTTTTCTTTTTTTTTTTTTTAGGTTTTTTGAGACAGGGTCTCACTTTGTAGTTCAGGCTGGCCCTGAGTTCAGCCTCAAACTCACATCACAGCAATCCTCCTGCCTCTGCCTCCTGAGTACTGGGATTACAGGCGTGAGCCACCACACCCGGCACTGTGCTATGTGGTACTGGTTGCTGCTGGGATGAGTCTACACGCCCAGTATGGTATGTGATTACCAGGGATCGAACCCAGGTCCTTGTGCTTGCAAGACAGGTGCTGGAACCACTGATCTAAATCCCCGGCCCTATACATTTCTTTTGTAACTAAAATTGTGTGAAGAATTTTCCAAAGTACAAAGGAATCTAAAACCGTTTTTACTCATTAATAACTTGTAAGTAAATAAAATAATGATAGTTAAAATACTATTCACCAAAAATACAAAATGTTAAGTATGATTATTCCTTAAGTTTTGAAGTTTTCTACAGTAAGTGTCACTTCCTATTAGGAGAAAAATGCTATTTCACAATATAGAGGAAACTTCTGAAGGATGACCACTAGGAGATAAACTATAAAATCCAAACTGCAAAACTTGGGCTCAAGACACAAGGCAAATGGCACGACAGTTCAGAAAGGTCACAGAAATACAATGTGGCTTAGAGATCTGTAGACAGGGGTCTGCCACTCCTGGTTTGAGAAGTAGGCAGGAGTTGTTAGGAGTTTGGATTCTGCTGGTCTCAAGAATATGAAAATGTGTTATATAAGACAGAAAACCTGAGCCAGGCTTCTGGCTTCAGTGAATCAGGAGTGGCATCCATTTTCTGGACTTCACAAAGGGGACAGGCAGGTGAAATATATTTGTTCTTGACCATCACCTTCTTATTAAATCACCTCAACTTATTGTCAGTGGGGCTGGGGTGCAGCTGGAGAGATGAAATCTCACAAAACTTGCTAACACGTATCGTCTGCATATTTTTAGCATAGCTCTTCAATTAAAGGTTTACTGAAAGAAAACAAATCTCTATTATGCTTTTAATAAAGCCATGAAATTCTCAAACTGGAAGGCTACTGGAATTATACAGATACAAAGTTAAATGATAATTATATTCATTTATGAAAATAACTCCACTTTTTAAAAACAAACACTAGTTAATCTAATTCTATAGTAAATATCCTCTAAAAGTTTTCATGAGGATGATGCAGATTCAAAGAAAAGAAAAATTATAAACATAATTAAAAAGTAATATAATGGATGTTGTTGCTAGTATTAATGGTTCCATTAAACCAAGTAAAGGAAATCTCTCTCATTTATTTTAATTTCAGGCATAATAACATTAAATTTATCAATGAAAAAAGTCTGTTGGAGTCCTACAAGCCTCCATTTGGAAGACTTAGAGGGTTTAAATGTAGAGCTTTTTTGCATGGGTAAATCATATGTAGGGCCACTTTAAAGCACGTATTTTGGTGTTCTGGTAGTGTCTATTTCAGGACTACAGGATGGGCTTAGAATAAAAATGGCTACTTGGCTACATCACAAGGTAATTTTCCACACCAGTAAATCACCAATGACATGGTTCCAAATGTCTCCCTTTGTGTTCAATCCCTGCAAACTAAAAACATTCTAATTACTTTAAAGGAGGTGACAGAAAATGAAGCTGGCAGTTACTACTATGAACCTTCTAGATGGGTAAGGATCATGACACTTTCTGATCAGAGCCCCGGTTTCACATAACACATATCAGAAGAGCTTGTAAGATGGTGAGGATGCTTTAGGGTTGGTAATCAGTTGGAAAGATTTGGTTTCAGAAATACAAAAAGTGGAGGCATCTTGTAAGATCCAACTCCTTCCTAAAAAGCCTAGTATTGCCAAAAGAAGTGTACCTAAAGGATTGCTAATGGATTGGATTTGAAAACATAACAGAACATTTTAATACTTAAAGTGGACTAGAAAGTATATTCTGTATAAGAGATATTAAAAGTAAGCTACATTACATTGATGACTTTCAGGTCATTTGTAGCTTAAATATTTATGAATAAAATATGCTACAAATATATTATAAGCAGTCTTCAAATTAATAAGCGGTTGTATTTTAGATGGGTTCCATTAGTATAGCTTCAAGGGCAGCAAACTTTGATCTTTTAAATTTTGGGAAATAATCCAGAGTCATTTAGTACCTAATATCTTATTGTTTTATTCAATTCATAAGCAGTTACCAAGTACAATTAGTGAGTAAAAAAGGTGTGACTATAAAACATGACAGCAATATGTTGATAATCATAAATGGTCCAGGTAGTTACAGAAATCAATTTCCAAAAATATTTTGAGAATTTATAATGTCTATCAATAGAGTACTTTTATGAAGTCCACATACCTATCTCTCTCTGAAACAAACAAAAAGACATGCAAAAATTTATGATGCCATTGCTTTTCTTCCCCTGCAAAAATAAGTTTTACTTGTTTACTTTTACAATCAGAAGAATTACAGTATGCTTCTGGGATTATATCACATTTTTAAATATCATCCATCAAGCCTCTGGGGGGTAAAAGAAAGTACTAGTAGCAAAGAGAAGCAAAAAGATTGATTTTTAAGAAACAGAACTCTAGGGCCACTGTGAAAGTCAAAATCATGACTTGTAACTGGCTGGGAGCTCTAAGAAAAGAAGGTCACAATTTCCTAGGGGAAAGAAAAAAAGGCTTCACAATCAGGTGACAACAGGATGAAGAAAACAGAATAATTTGCAGCAAATTTTGAGGTAGAATTAACAAAATCTGGAAGCCAATTTTACTCATGTAGCAGTAGGTTTGGAACAAGAAAGGAAGGGAAAGGTAATTTTTAGATTTCCAGGTTTAGAGTTAAATAAGTCAGACAAACACATCAAAACACAAGAAGTCTAGCCTCATTTTAGAGGCAGATTATACACTGCACTCTAGAGATTTTGGAGGCTGTATGATAGGTAAGTAGAACGTATGGAAAAGACAGTTCTGGAGGTCAGGAAAATGATCCGTGTAAGAGAAATGCAAAAACTTAGTGGCACCTGAAGCTGAGAGATGAAGTTACTTGAAATGTGCTGAGAGAAAGAGGAAAGTGAATAAACAATATATATATATATAAACAATATATATAGACTGTATAGAGGAAAGGGAAACTACACTGACTACTGTTACACGTCCCAAATCTGCACCATAAGGCATCCTCCAGAACCTAAGAGTTGTATAATCCAGCTATATACTCCATAATATCGCCTGGGTATACAACAGGAATTTCTGCATTCCATTCATTCGTATCTTCCTCCCAATGTATCTCACTCTTGCCGAGTTTATCATCTCAGTCAACAGGGATCTCATCTTCCAGATGCCAATACTAAAAACTCTGTAGTCTTTGTCTCCTCTCTTCATCAAACATCTAAATCGAATCCATTATAAAACTCTCTCAAATGATAATTTACACCACATTCACACTTCCCATTCTCATTTAAGCCACTATCAACAATATCTTGACTATTTTATCACTACAGTCTCCTAATCATTTCCCTACAGACTTGTAGTGAGTTGTAACAGAGGAGCCAGATAAGTCAGGACACATCACTCCTATGCTCAAAACTCTTCAGTGACTCCTTTCTAATTCAGAGTAGAGTTAAAGTCTCTACAGGGCCCTGAAAGGCCCAATATAATCCCATGCCTATGATCTCTCTGGAGTGGAGTAGTTTGAACCACTCCATTTCTGCTCATTTGATCCTTTCCTGCCACCATGGCCTTCTTAGCTTACTCCCACAAGTCAAGCATAGTCCTGCCTGAGGGGATTTCCACTTATTAAGACCATGCTGGATGCTGGATGGCTTCTCTTCCAATTATTCATAGGGCTCACATTCTCAGGTCTTTTAGACTTCATTGAAATGTTCTCCCTTCAAAAGGACTGTAATGGCCACAATTTTCTTTTATTGGAGACAAGGTCTTGCTTTGTAGTTTAGGCTGATCCTGAACTCAGCCTTCAACTTAGCAATCCTCCTGCCTCTGACTCCTGATTGCTGAGGTGATAGGTGTGAGCCACCACGCCCAGCATTGTGGTATGTGGTACTGATTGCTGGTGGGCGTGAGCCACTATACCTGGTACTGTGGTATGTGGTTATCAGGTATCCAAGGTATCCTGAGGGACCTTGTGCTTGCAAGGCAGGCACTGAACCACTGAGCTAAATCTCTGGCCCCACAATTATTTTTTAAAATTTAATTTTTGATTGACACAATAATTATCCACATTCATGAAGTATGGTGTGATGTTTTGATTCATGTTAATATCGATAATGACGGGATCAAGGTTAATACTGTATCCATCACCTTAAACTTATACTTTATGGTGTGTACATTAAAAATTCTCTCATCTAGTACTTCCCTTCACCCACCAGTCCCAACCACCTATCCTTGTCTCATCTGCCATCACTATTCTCTTGCATGGTGTCTACTCTGTAAGGCAGGTGAGGCAAGGATAGTCTAGTCGGTGTGGGCAGTTCAATCTTTATTTTCTGGCTAGATCTTATTCTCAGGGCAAGAGGGTAGTATCGCTGATCAACAGGACTGATGGTAAATGGAAGCAAATAGGTGGGTCATTTAAACAAGGCAACTGGATGAAAGTAAAACCAGGACCTGAAGAACAGGAATCAGCAAAATCAATTATTTCTTTAAAAGTGGATAAAAATATTTCAGCAAAGTTTTTTAGGATGAGGAAGACTAGAGTATGCTGTTTGGCTGAGAGATGCAAGAAGAAGTTACTGAAGTTCCCAGAGGAAAAGAGAGTACAGTTACTAAAAAGAATGTGCTGGTGGACAGACAATCAGTATGGAGCTAGATTAGCTCTTTGCTATACATATACATACATACATACACACACATACACATATATATAAAATAGGGCTCATTTTTTCCTTTTGTTGTTTCTTTAAAGCAAAGATGAAAAAGAAATAACCTTCCAATAAGATAGTAAAGAGTGACTTTTAGGTGTCTTTAAAGTTCCCAGATAGAGACAACAGAAGTGAACATTTTTTTTTTCAAATCATCACCTACAAGTTGTGATTACTAAAATCTGAAATGCACTATTATGAAGGACACAGGATACTCATATTACTTGAAAGAATGTGTTTGTATGCATTACAGGCATACATGCTCATATGCATAAATATGTATACATATATACATGTACATGTTACATGTCTTTTACAACCTATAAGGAATTTCTAGGAGCTAATAATATAAGGAGCTTGCAGCCATGTTGAAACTGCTCCTGCTAGGACCAGCCCTCAATTTCATGAGCTTACACCTGGCAGTTGTAGTTAAAACTTGTAGAAACCCTCAGATAGAGACAGACAGATAATTCAGAGTTAATGCTCATTTCTTCTTTAAAAAGTGATCCTGGAATAGAACTAAGGAAATGAAATCTCATGACAGTATCATCATAAAGTCATCAGCCAGATGGCAATCCTTGAAATCTAATCTTAGAGGCCTCTCACAATAATTTGTAATATCACATCTAATATCATCTTTGCAAATTCATATCTATTCACAGAGATCGCAGAGAAAGAAAATAACTTGCATAGGCTCAAATTTCTGCCTTTATGTACGCTACATGGTATGTGATCTGGAAAACAAAATACTTTCTTTCATGGGAAACTCCTGTTCTGATCTTAAATACTAAAGTAAACACTAGCTTACTCTTTTATTTATATCTTACCACTGCAAACTGTTAGTGTATGACATCAAAGTAAAGTTTTCCCAAGTTACATGTACCTTATTTAATAGCTAACATTTTAAAACTGAATTAAAGATCATATTGCTTTAAACAGGTTTCCAACTATGCAAAAATTTTCAAGGATTTAACGATATAATTTATAGTTTCAGCGCAGGCTCTAAGTGTTGGTAGTGGAGTAGTAAAATAGTGTCTAACCTCAACTCTGAGAAATGATGTAATCAGAGTGTTTTTCTCACCAATTTTTCAAAGACATGAGATACCTTTTCTCTATGAAACAAATATTGATCTTATCAATCTTATCTTTTTGAAATGAGTTCACATAATTGAAGTGAAAGTATCATCCTGTCATAGTTGAAGTGTTTCAGAGTTCAAACATCACTGCTAGAAAGTGGATAAATGGAAGGAATAAGGTAGAAACAAAGAAATGCAATAATCTGAACCATTTTGTGAAGAAAATACTTATCATTAAAATACAGCAGTAACTCTTTTTGAAGTAATAACATACATGAGTCTTACAAGTGCACCCTAAAGTGATGAGATTTGGGAAGTTACTGATGATCCGAACTAGGAGGGTCAATAAAACTTGCCTCCATGCCCAAAATATTGGGCTTTCTCCTAATCAACAGAGAAACCATTAGTTACATGTGTCCATCAATCATTTATAAAGTGGCTAGACAGAAACTGAATTTTATATTTTACATAGTCACCTTTAAATTTAAATAGCCCCTTGCTTCTGGTGGCTACACTATAGGCTAATATAAATATAACGATTTTAGTACTGTTTCAGCTAGGTAAGATAGTGCAAAAGATCACAAAGAGTTTCTTTATTGTTTATGTATCTAGAATATGGTTTATAAAGGTATAAAATAAACAAATCAGCACATGTTTAATCTGTACCATAGATAAATATAGAAGACAAAGAGTGTGGATTTCTAATACCTAAAATTCTTATTAGCCAGTAAAGAATCCAGCTGTCTTTATCATCTCTCACTGAGCAGAGCAAACATCAAACTTGAATAATTCATTGTTATTATAATACTACACTGCTGGTAAATGATTTGAAGGGTTATTTCTTCAGGAGACTTAATGCAGTCCATCTGTAGCATATGATTTTGTCTTTCCAGGCCTTTTGTGGCAGACCTTCTCTGTTAATTGGAAAAATGATAAGCAAAAAAACACTTAAATTCTATGATAGGTATATTCTTTTTAAATTAACTTTTATTAGTACGTGTTTGTAGTATATACTGATTGTAATTATTGTAGGGAGTTGGTACACATACATAATACATCTTGATTTTTTTCCCTCTCTTTTTTATCCCCTACCCTTCTCCCTCCTTTCCCATCTGCAAAAGCTCTATTTTCATAATTTTCTCTATTTCCTTTCTCTCCTTTCCTTTCCTCTCTTCCCCCTCATGCACTCTGCACTGTTAATTTGATTAGTCTAAAAGATGCCAGAGAGAGTAGCAAGGCCCACTCTTGGATGTGTCTGGGTGGGTCGTGTTGGCTATATCCAGTTCCTGGCTCCTTCCTTGGGGCTCTTCTTCTGATCTTTGCTTCTTGGGTGCTATGAGCTAAGCATCTTTTTTCTGCCATGCCCTTCTTCTATGATATTTTACTCTGGAGTCAGCTGACCATGGACTAAAACCTCTGAAACTATGGCTGAAATAAAACTTTTATCTCTTAAACTGTATATGTTAGGTATTTTGGCCCAGCAATAGAAAGTGACTCATACAATAGGGGGCCCAGGATGCATGAAGTTTTAAGATTGGTAGAGATGGCTTCCTGGAGGAATTAAACTGAGATCTGGATAATTAATAGAACTTAGGCAGGCAATGAAGACAGAATGATATATACCATGTCAGCAAGGGGTAGAGAATATAGAATGTAATTAAGATGAAATGAAAATAGCTCACCGTTTCTTAATTGTATGTGAGGGAAGGAAGGAAAGGACCCAGGAGGAGCGGGAAATTAGGTTAGAGTTGTAAGGAAAGGCTAAATCACCCAAGGTCGTAAAGCCATTTAAAGGAATATTGAATGATTTTTTTTTAAAACAATGGATAAGGTACTAATGACTTCAAAGGCCAGAAAGAGTGAGCTACATAATTATATTCCAGTTTGAAAGATTGCTCTAGATTCTATGAAGAGAATAAGGAGAAAACAGGAGGCCTAGAGAAGAGAAGCTAGTTAGGTTTATGTTGTAACTGTTCACAGGAGACGCTAGACCAGAGAAGTAGGAATGGACTGAAGGGCCTAGATCTGAGAGCTATTAATACAGGAAACAGCTTTACTGTAGCTTAGCTATGGGACTTGTAGATGGAAGAAATAAATGTTCTTTTTTCCCCCTTGGTACCAGGAATCAAATTCACTGAGCAGAGTAAACATCAGCACTTGCCAAGTAAGTGTGGTTACTGAGCTAAATCCCCAACTCTGAATTAGGTGTAACTTTTAGCTTTACAGCAGATCAACTGGGAGGTTGTTTTAATGTTCACCAGACAGAGACCGTAGAAAGAGAAGTTGCTTGAGTTTGAAGAAAAGGATTGGAAGAAGGCAAAGATGAGTTCAGCTTTGGATGTACTCAATTTTCTGAAGGTCCTGTGAGAAACTGAAATGAAAACAGAGCAGTAGGACACACTGGTCTCACACGCAAAAGAACACTACTCACCTGCAAGTAAAATGGGGACATTCATAGAATGAGAACACACAAATGGATAGATTTTCACACAGAGTACATGTAGAGTGGCAAAGAAATAGGGGTAAACTTTTCAGGCATGCATCAAAAGGTACTTGGTGAGTGGAGATTCTACATGGACCAGCTCAAATTGTAAGCTGGTTTCTAAAATTCTAGTTCAAATTACCTTGCATGAAAGTAACTATATGAAACAGAATAAAACATAAATTGGACATCCTCCCCCTGCAGAATCTAAAGACTTTAGTGGAGTCATCAAAATAACTAAGAGTTGTTCAAGACATCAAGGAGTATGAGATGTGGCAGGGGTAGGAGTGGGGGTGGGGTCTTCCAGAGAGTGCAGCATCATTGGACTAGACCAATCCTTGAAAGATCTAGATCTCTACAATGTCTGTCCTTAGTTGACATCTCTTCAACTCACCAAGCTAATCTCTAATCCTAATTTGCTTTCCTACAGAGGCTGCTGTTTGCAAAGCAGGCATTTCCCACTGAGATGTAATAATGCACTCTCCGATACCACCTGATTTCACACCAATAATTCTTCCCAAGTCTCATCAACAGACTCTAGGTCTGTATTTAGAGAAGAACAGCCAAACCTTGCCACTAAGAGAAAGCAGTTACTGAGATTTCCCCTTAAATATCTATCTGTTATTGAAGTCACCCTTTCTTCAGCAGGGTCCTTCTAATAGGGACCCAAATATAAGCGCTCTACTTCAGGTTGATTTCTGTCATCCATGGTCACCTGGACACTAGAGCTGTTCCCCAGGCTACCAACTGAAGGCACACTTCACATCAGTTTGCAGTCTTCAATCACTATCTATGCTCCAACATTTACTTCTTTCCTTAACTTCTATAATATTAACAGTACATTACTCCTAAAGTTTCTTGCTTTTTATTTAAAACTCTTTCCATTTCCTCAGTGGTGGCCTTTACCTGTTAATAAAGACTACCAAACTGACCTTTTCAGTAATGTATATCATCTGAAACTCACCTTCACGGTTGTCTTCCTCATTCTCAACAGTTACAATCTTTACCTTTTTAAATTTTTTGACAGAACTCAAAGGTTTAACAATCCTTAACTTATCACAGCATACACAATGTAATTCTGTATCATGCAAAGGGAGTCATCATTCAGCAAATATATACTAGCTTCTCTTATATCACTTAGTGTAGGATCTTGCTATGTGTCAAAGAAGACAGAGCCTCTGGCCTCCTGGAATTCACACTAATTTATAAGATGAACAGGAAACAGTTATGTAACTTGCATTTATAATCAGAATAAGTGCAAAGGTTTAAAGAATCAATAAGAAGACAAGACACCATTTAGGGAGACAGTCTTTCTAAGAAGTATTAATTTCCACAGATATAGAATGTAAAATGAAGCTATGAGTCATATTACCTACATGAATTTTCCCATTGTGTGTGCAAAGTGCAATGATACAACAGCATGGACAGTTGTGACTCTACCACAAAGCTCAAAGTGACTTGTCTGTCAGATTAAGTTTGATGGAACATATGCCACGACAGGATAGAAAGATATTACTTTGAATAGATTTCTCAAAGCACAATGATGAATGGCTATTTTCACTGGAAATCAGTATTCTGTTTTTATTTAATCTCTTGTCTACCTTTGGGACTGTGAGTGAATCATGTCATTTCACTAGACCTCAAGTACTTCTCATTAAAACAGGATTCTGAGCTAAACCTTGGAGCTGAGATAGAATGTATCATTTGGGTCCTCCCAAACTTCAGCATGGTAGGATTGGAAAAACAAAGCTGTCTTGTCCCTGTGGTATCAGGTCTCTTCCTTATAGTCAACACCAGTGTTAGAAACAATATAATTCTTACCTTTTATGGATATTTCCCCAAGAGGCATTGATGTTCTCTGTTATCATGTGTACCTTTCTGGTGTCATCTGCAGAATAATCCCGGAGAAGTTTCAATGCCAAGTCATTAGCCACATCTACATTTATCTGCCACTGGCGGAGATCTTTGGCCAATTGCTACAGATATGGATGAGACAGAAAATGAGTGTCAGTTTTTCTCTGAAATCTCTAGCTGGAGTTTCTTCAAATGCTTCATAAATACTTTCTGAATCCTCAGGTCAGAACATGTCTACAAGATTGTTTTTAAAGCACCATGTGATTTAGTCAACCATGACAACATAAGCTAACTCATTTTCCATGACAAAACTTTTTAAATGCAGCATCTTGAGCATTAACCAGTTGCAGATATTTCAGTTTAGTAGTAATTAATTGGAAATAAAGTAAGCTTAATTGTTTTTATCACAGAAGAGAGAAAACCATAAAAACAAGCTCCAATAAATTGTTGAGTATATGACATACAACAAAATTTGAAGAGAAAAAAACAATCATGCATTTCTCCTCCCTTCATTAACTTGTTGAATTGTTTATGTAATTAGTGCCATCTACTGGCATTCAACTAAACTTGCATATAGAAAACATTGAACAACAAGGGATAATATTATTTATGAAATTTTCCAAATACAGTACTTAAAAATTATCCTAAGTCACAATATAAAAATCCTGTGAAACCTTAAAGCACCTAGGCTTTTTTCATCTTTGACAATTGAGTTTTATCAGACTAGCCATTTCACCATTTCATCATATTTCAAAGAAAGAAAGTTATCAATGATAGCTACATCATGTCAATCTGAAAGTTCTGTTACACTTCTCTAAGTAGGAGGCTTCTAAACATTTAGGTATCACTAAATGAAAATTATCCATCAAATTAAATATGATGGGTTAAGCCACTGATACATGGTCAAAGAAATAAGAACAGGCAATTTAAAGGACAGAAAGACTAGTTTTACAAAAACAAACAAACAAACCAAGTTAACTTTTAAGTAAAAAAAAAAAAGATTTAAATCATGAAAGTACAACTTAGTAGCAATTAAACTGACATATAAGGTCCAAGGTAAAAAAGTGATAAAATTAGCACAACCTGACACTATTGTTGGGAATAATGTGTATCAAAACTAATTTGACAAAAGATATAAGTGCTTACCCCCAAAGATCTAGTAAAGTTACTTGTGCTTTATCCTAATAAGTCAAAGAAAAATAAATATGCTATAAAATAAAAATTTTCACTAAGCAAAATAGTAAAAGATAAGAGTTCCAAATAATTTCAATATTTAATGAAGAGATGTTAAAAGACCACATTACATTAATCTGATACCTTAATGTCTAGCAAATGTGGACAATAATCATTGTAAAAAGAACAGTTTTCTTGTGTGAAAAACAGAACACAATTTTGTAACTAAGAAGGGTGTCTCTGATATTTTCTTGTTGCTGGGACAGAATATCTAACATCCACAAGTTAAAACAGGTTTCAGCCCATAATTGCCTAGTTCTAAGGCAGGGCAGCATGGCAGAGGAGAAATTGTTCATGGTGTGGCAGAGATGAAGCAGCTGAGGATCAATGGAAGAAGAAAGATTTATACCCTTCCAGCCCACACCAACAATGATCCACCTCGTTCTAGCAAGCTTCACCTCCCAACATCACACTCAGTGCTAAACTCATCAGTGAACTAATCTAGTGATGCATATCGCAAACTTGTGAACCAGTTACTTCCTAAAGCCCTACCTATGAGCACTTGAGGTTTCAGGGGCATCTAGATGTAGTCCATAACAAAAAGGAGGAATATGAAAATCATATGTTTCTGAAAAGGGGAATCACTTTTACTTCAATACATTTGGCTCTGTGTTGGTATGTTTATATAATAAAAATCAAACACTGGTACTTTTAACATAACTTGTGTTTGAACTCTTTTTACTTCAAAATATATAATCTGGTATTTCTTAGTCAACAAGAACATTCTATTCTAGAATCAAACTAAATAATAATATTCATTGCATATAGCAAATAAACTTAGCAATTACCAAGAAGCTAAAGTCAACATTCTCCTGAAGAAAGTATTTGCATTTTAAAAGATTAGCATCTGTATCATCTACTAATTCTTTGGCAGTATAACCATTACCAAAATGAGAATGACACCTAGTTGCGAGTTTTGAAGGTAATTCCTTTCAAAGGAGGATTCAACTCTTGAATAAGCACTGAGGAGCCAACATTAGAGGATAAATGGACAAATATAGAGTATAAAACTTTTAATGAATATATAATTAATTTACTTTAAGCAAATAAAATAATCTTGGAAGCTATTCTTTACACATGGGTCACTATATGAAAATTAGATATAAGAGGATACATTCTTTCAATGATTTTATGATTGTATACCTTTGAACCCATCAAATAATGTGCATGAAATATGTATTTTTCACTTATCAATCATACTTCAAGTAGCTGTTGACAACAATAAAATAAAATGCAAGCTGTTGCAATCAATTGAAAAGTCTATAGATCATAAAATACCTAGAAGTATAAGCTGCAAAAGTATGTTATGATATTCCAAAATCTCTGAAAAAAAATAGAAAGTTAGAGTTAAATAAGAAAATTTATAGTAAAAAGGTAGTAAAAGGCTGAGGCTTCACCTCAAAAAAGAGTTTTTAAATATATGCTTGTGTCATTTAATTTTCCCTAAAATTATATTCACAATAAAATTTAAAAATTGTTAGCTAGGGGCTGGGGATTTAACTCAGTTGTTCTAGCACCTGCATTGCAAGCACAAAGGTCCAGATTCAATCCCTGGTAACTACACACAACAATGCTCGGTGTGGTGGGTCACGCCCATCAGCGATCAGTACCACATACCACAGTGCTGGGTGTAGTGGCTCACACTTGTAATGCCAGCACTCAGGAGGCAGAGGCAGGAGGACTGCTTTGAGTTTGGGGCTGAGTTCAGACCACCTTCAACTACATAGTGAGACCTTGTCTAAAAAAACTGTTACCTAAAAAGTCTAAACTCAACCCTAATGGTCACTCAATACTGCTCAGGTTTTGTGATGGTTTAGGATTAAAAAGAAAAACTCACTGACCTTGACTAACTCTGACAGCACTAAATCCCTTATCTAAACGCAAGGTTCCCAATCACAGCTTTGTTTCCCCTTCTTCAACAGGTTCATCAGAAAAGACTGCTTTCCATTCCTCTAAGGTAATGTGTTGATCACTTTAGATTTTACTTAAGTATCATTCACAACAGCAAACAGGACCTTAATTAGCTTTGCCTTCTATTGTGAAATATACTATGGAGATACCTCCAGACCTCAGAAAGAGTGCAAATTCAAAATGCAATAGATTTCACACACACACAGTTTTTTCCTGCTGGATTTCATTTACAGTGGTGTACCCTGCAGGGAATTGTTTGTGTGATGATCATGCCATGTGAAGAAATTAAGAACACTGTGAGCAACAGCCTATAAAAAAGATGACTTTGAAATGTTGAGATTGTAACAAAAAAGTAAGGAAACAAATTTTACGTATATGGGTAGGTGGTAGGGTGGGTAGGGCTATGGGAAAAAAATGAGAATTAAGTTGTGTCTTATACTGGTACAAATCCCCACTATGGAGTGCAATCATGATGTGTATATTTAATGTACCAATAAAGATTAAAAAGAAAAAGATGACTTTGTAGGTGTACGTGTGCTTTTCTATAAGCATAGAAAATGGTAAGTCCCCAAAGATTGTGTCTCCAAACAAGAAAAGAATATTTCACATTCAAACCTAATATGATGCTGATGCAATATGTATGTGGTACTTTAGACAGAAAAATGGTTTTAGACTATGAGACAGCCCAAGTAAATTAAACACTTTTCTATTTTAATATTTATCTTCTTTCACTGTTTTACTTGTGTGAACTCTTTTTAGGTACAATGACAGTACAATAGAGAAAAGAGGGAAAGGAGAGAGTAGTTACGTAACAGAATGAACTTGCTGGATTTGAATTTTGGATTAATTATTTAGCAACTATAGGACAAATGGGAAAGTTAATTATGTATGCCTCAGTTTCCTCCATTATTAAGAGGGGTTTATAAACACTGACTTAGAAAATGTAGGGAAAATACCAATATGCTTGTCAAACCCCAAGAATTAAATATTGCAATTACTGCCATCATTCTTATTACTACATTTAATGAATCACACCCATATTTACCACCATGTGATCCCCTGCTCCAGTGGCTCATGGTTTATAGACATTGCAGTAGCTCTAAAAGCTTCCCTTTAATTTAGGAGATAAAAGTGAATATATAGACCTATAATTAAAAATGTTAAAATTGAGTATTATGTAACTATTCTTATTAAATATTTCTTGGTATTTCCCTACAAGTGAAACAAACATTTGTTCTGGGTGAACTAGATTTAATTTCTTTTTTTTTTTTTTTTAGGTTTTTTGAGACAGGGTCTCACTTTGTGGTTCAGGCTGGCCCTGAGCTCAGCCTCCAACTCACATCACAGCAATCCTCCTGCCTCTGCCTCCCGAGTGCTGGGATGACAGGTGTGAGCCACCATGCCCCGGCACTGTGGTATGTGATACTGGTTGCTGTGGGGCGTGAGTCTCCACACCCACTATGGTATGTCGTTACCAGGGATTGAAGCCGGGTCCTTGCGTTGCAAGACAGGCAACGGAACCACTGAGCTAACTCCCTGTCCCTAGATTTAAAATTTTTTAATGACTGCCTCAGAGGAGCTTCTTGAAAAGCAGTGATCAGGAACAAAAAGCTATCTACCTAGGAGGCCCTGTTTGTCTGTTGTCCTGCAGTTTGAACCTTAAGGAAGTCGTTAACCTTAGGAGTCCAGTTTTGTCACCTGAAAAATACGACAGGCATACTCTGCTCATGTCTCAGGCACATAAGGTGTCAAAACCAAAATCCAACTGCTTGGAAAATTATACAATAGGGTTCTAATATACTTACAGATACAAAGTTCTACATCTGGATTTCTGTCACTTTGTCATGGATGTGGGGTTTGCATTTATTCACTAAGGGATTCGTGGAATGATTTAACTTACCAAGCTAAAAAAATAAGAGCTTAGAAACTTCCAGCTCCATTCTTTGCCCATATCCTACCATACTCACTATTGCAGACGGACTGACTCCTGTAGGAGTCAGAATTACCCAGGATCTCCTGCTAGCTGGCTTAAGCCAATCAGAGCCACTGGTAAGACTTCTGGACAATGGCAGAAGAACAGAACTGCACATCTTCTTACTTCCTCACTCCATTTGTGGAACTTCTCCTTTCTGTCTCCGTTTCCCACTGGACAGTCCCTCCCTGTAGTAGTTTCTCCACCTGCTCTGCAGCCCCCACAGTGTTTGAATGAACACCAGATGGCTGTGGTTTCTGGGTGTTGGTAACACTTGGCCCCTCCATCCGCTGAAGTGGTAGGAGCTTCCTGAAGTTGTTAAACTTAGAGTTGTCTCCTGTTGAAATTTTCACCTCCTTCATAGTACCAGTCCTGTATATGAAATACCCTTTGCTGGAGATATCTAGTTTGGTTTCTGAACTGAACCTCGATAATATTAACTGAGGAATCTTAAAACAAATAATCGTACCTACAGTTCCACATGAGTACTTTAATGCAGCCATTACAAATTATACAAAATTGAGACTTCACATCTTGAATGCTTGTCTCCAGTCTCAGTCTTGACTCTTCTGCTATTGGAAGGTGGTTTCACCATCTGGACACTCATCTATTCTGGGATCCTCCTCCATGTACTTATGTGTTCCAACTTCTTGTCTTTCTGCAAGGTCCTTCTCCACAGTCTTCAAATATAAGTCCCTCTCTATCTTTAAAAGACAAAAAAACCTGGACTCTATCACTTTCATTTCTTTCACAGCCACATGCTTCAGAAAGCACTTATTGTCTCAATTTTGTTATATTTCTGCTGCTATAGAATACTTCAAAACCAGGTTTCTGCCATCACCATTCCAGAACTAGTGTGACAGGAGTCACTGTACAGAACAGAATTACTACCCTCAATTCTTGACCTCTTTCTGTATCCATGCCCTTTGCTAAGGAAGTTGAAGCTCTTCCTACAAAAGGCTAAGTTTACTTTCTTGCCTTTAAATGTGTAATGATCACATGACTTGCTTAATCATAAAGAGAAGCTAATAGTAATGGAACATGCAACAGCTTGAAATGTGCTTGCCCAGTAGGACTTGCCAGGCCTTGTGCACTTCCTCATCATAAGACAAACTTGTCCTGGAAGAGGATCAGTGACACGTCCAACAGAGTTACCCCAATCAATCTAGAGCATGAAGAGCCACCCCTCCCAAACTAAATCCATGTAAAGGCAATATGTGCCTATTATTGTATGCCACTAACATTTTGAGGTTTCATAATGCAATATTTTCACGAAAATCACTGATCCAGTTAGCAATGGTCTACACCGGTGGAAAGAGTAGTTTCTCATTTACATCATTTATCTTAGGCAACCGGTGCTATTGACTACTTTTTGGAGATAGAAGTCTTTTCCTTTCTTGGCTCTCTTTTTTAGGTGTCCTCTTTTTTCTTGCATGGTTCATTTTTTAAAATTGACATTATTGGTACATTATCTTATCTGTATGTCAAATTCTTTCCCGTTTCTTGGGAAATTTTCTGCGATTACATCTGTGAACAATATTTTTATATCTTTTGCACTGTTTCCTGTTTCTCCTGACTCCAATCAGTCTTATACTCTTCTTTGTTTCATCTAGCAGCTACTATATTGATTTCTCATGGTTCTTTGCTATTTTCCATAAATTGTTACTTTCCTGTTAACTGGCTGCACCCCTATCTTCTAGGTCTGATATTTAGTCTTTGCATTCATTCATCCTATCTTTCAAACGTTCATTGGAGTTTTTCAAGTCCTGGAAATCTGTTTGAAGTCATTTAATATATTCCAATACTTTCATAATCTGAGACTATAATGTTCCTGATCTATTGTTTAGTGTTATCACCAATATTTTGCACTTTGGACACTATCTGTTTTTTCTTGTTTGTTTGTTAAATTCAAATATTTATTGGTACATTATGAATACACATCATCACCACATTCAACATTGATTCTGGTACAAACAGTATCTCTGATTCTAAGAGAAATTATTTCTTGTTTTCATTTTACTAGATCCTCTTTTGCTACCAGCTCAGTGCTGGTGTTTGAACTACAATTTGCTCTATTTCCCTTTTCCTTGGATTACCCTGTCATGATGAACTTTGTACTTGGATTTTTGAATTTTTTCTCATTTCTATTTTTTTGTTGTTGTTGCTGGTTTTGGTTTAATTTCTGGCCTGCTTTCTAGGAAATGCTTATTGCAAGTATCTTTCTTCTTAATATTTGGAACCCTTAGGAAATGGCTACTTCCTGGGTTGTCTTCCTTTGATCAGTAATGGATAGTTCTGACACACCATGGAAGGTAATAAACAGCACAATCACATTACCTCAATTGACATAATATAACCAGTATCATCAATAATATCCAACAAAGCACAGGAAATGAATATCTTTGGCAATTACTATTCTGATACCTTTAATCTCATGAGTTAGATCAATGACTGAATGTCAAAAATTAAACTAACTAGAAATATGTTTACAACATACAGGCCCTTCAATATACCAGCATCCCGCCTTTGAGAATAAAGGATCACCAGGAAGTTGGAGAGAGTAGAGGGACAGAAGGAGAAGAGATTAGAAGTATGGTTAGAGGATATAAAAAGATCACATTGAAAGAGGCTAGAGAACAAAAGAGATAGAAAAGACAAATGTAGAACAGAACAGATTAACAATACTGGGACCACTAGAAACTGTATTCACCCTCATATAATAGTACAGAAGAGAGTGAGGAGTAAAGAAATGCATTAACTTTGGGGAACTGATACTGACCAGAGGAAAAGAGAAGATGAAGGAACACAAGAATAAGAGTATCCAGCAGCAATAAGCTAACAGGAGACTATTTTTCCTTTCCTGAAAAAATAAAAGCAATTGAGAGAAGAAAAAAAAAATTGGACAGACTTGGTAATGACAGTAGAGAATGAAGAATAAAAGAGAGGTCAGAAAAAAAAGGAAGAAAAAGAACAGCAGCAGTGACAGCAGCAGCAGCAAAAAGAAAAAAAAAAAAAGGCAAAAAATACTACCAAAAGGGCCCTTCACGGCATGGATATGCTATCTCCTGTGGATAATAAGAGCAGTAGCACGCAGACTGGAGTTGACCTGTCACAGGGAAACAGCTGTCACCCCATGTCTAAGTTTGGGCTGTAATGTCAAAGTCGAACTCAATTAACTTGTGCATGCTTGAATTATCCAAGAGTCAAGGGTCTTGCAGGTAGAACTGATTCCAAAAACTCACCAATGGCTGTACTGAAAAGGATTTATTCACTTTTTTAGCAGTGTTTCCATTGTGGCAGACAGTGCAGTAACATACCAAAGGCCTTTGCCCAAGTACCAGCACCATAAACCCACTTATTCAGTGTGTGCAGATAAGCAAATGGAGTCTTGGAGGGCTCCTCCCCACATACTGGTCTCAGTGTGGGCAGAGAACTAGATGGATCTCTTTGGGCTCCTCCTCCCTGACTCACTCTACAGAGCTCAGAGACTGAGCCTCATTTTTTTTTTTTTCCTTCTCTGGTTTGTCTCCTAAATATTCCTGTTCCCTTAAACTTTGTTCCTGTCTCAGGTTACTGCTATCTTCCTGTAAAGTGTTTCACCTGTAAACTGTTTAACCAGAGGAGGAAGCAGGGAATACAGCTTCAGAAAAGGTGAATCATAATCTCTTACATCAAAATCTTCTAAACTGCCACTGTTTTAATTTAGGTCCCTATGATCTACTGCTCAGATTGTGCAATAATCTTTTTATTGGTTCTCTCCCTTTGCTGTCAAAACTAGCCCTTCCATCTTCATAAAACTGCTTCTGTGGTCTTTTTCTAACAAAAATGGAGTCCCTGTAGCTCCTCTTTATAGAAGTTTTCAGTGGGTCCCTAATATACACAAGACATCATCCAAACCTCTCCTTCAATTAGGACCTCAAATCTATGAATTCTCCCTGTACCTCCACTTTAATCTTTTGTTCTTTCTCCAATGCAGTTTTTCAAATGCTCTCCCTTCACTGTCCACATGACAGCACAAAAACTCTGAAAGTAAAATGTTCATGGTGGTGTAGTCTATGAAAGAATCATCATAAAAATGCAGGTTTCTAGACTATGGTTTCAGAGTTCAATTCAGCTGCTGGACAGGCTTCCATATAAAGGAACTCAAGGAAAATAGTCCTATTATAACTAAACTTTGAAGAATATAAAATAATCTTCTAAATGATTGTAGCATGATTGGAAAATCATGGTATTAATAGAGTAAGACATTTTCAAACAAAGACAGCAGAAAAAAAAGTCCAACACTTGGTTTACTGAAAAAAATGACTAAATTCATCCCTAACTATGAATTAATGTTCTATAAATCTTTACTGCGAAAAACAATTTCCTTCTTTGTGTAAATTAAAATGACCTATAAAAACTCTTTATGGATTTATAATAGAAATGTTAGAATATCTGTAAGGAAGCTATTTCAAAAGTAAAGCCTCTGACCATTAACTCCAAGACTCATCTATTAAACCTTTGACATTACCAAACAACTCTGTTTCAGAAGGTAATACTCCATACAGGGGATACTATTTAAGAAAATGGCCCTCATTTTCCAGCTTGCTGGAAATGATTAATCTTTTCAATGTCTCAGAGCACTACACACCAGAATTGTTACTTTTTTGTCCTTTCAACAATGACTACAAGCAGAGAGCAGGCTAGTAAATGTGTTATCGGCCAACCCATTAGAGTTCCATTATTTTCTGTCTTACATGGCTTCATGTAATGAATTTTTATAATTAAACTAATGGCATACAATTTATTTTTCCCCTTCTTTACTTTCAGGCCCCATTTCTCTTCCAGCTTCTTTGGAATAAGTTTTATACAAAAAGAAGGGAGGAGAGTCCTCCAAGTGCTTCATTACCTTAATTTCATTATGACATTTTGGAAAGCATTCTCTTTATCTGGGCTCTCTCTTTAATTTGCTGACTTTATTAAAAGGCTTAAGCAGTGTTGTAATTAACAAATCATCCAGCTAGCCCCGGCACCGAAGAGATGGCTGGTTGAGAGGGTATGGAAATGGTTGGGAGGAAATGACTCAGAGAGAATACTAGAGGACATATCCTCAGAAATGGCATTTTCTCAGTGACTTTTCAAATCTTATGAGCCATTGATGGTATACTGCATTAGTTAACAAATATCTAGTGCCCAGTTCATGCCAGGGGACTACACATCTACACTTTAATAAACAAGATCTACAGTCTTAATGATGAACAGATATATTTTAAAGCTACTTTGTTGGTAAATAACACACATTTCTGAATCCAACCATTTAAAGCATATACTTTACTGGTTCCCAAGCATATACTTTATTGGTTCCTCAGTATACTGAGCTGCAAATATATTCATATGGTTGAGCAATGTAATTCTGGATCAATTCCTTCACTCCAAAAAGGAAATCTCATACCAGTAAGTTACTTTCTACCATGTACACCCCTCTTCTAGCCTTTATTGAACTTTTCCGCTAAGTGGACTCATATAATATGTGATCTTTTGATTGGTGAATGCCATTTGTTTTTGACATTCATCCATGTTACAGCCCATATTAGTGTTTCATTTGTGTTTACTGATGACTATTTCACTGTTGAATGTATCTTGTTATATTAGCTGGTAGACATCTGAACTGATTCTGCTTTAAGGCTGCTGTCAATAATCCTGCATCAGATGTTTGTGTAAAGGTTTTGTGTGTATAAATTTCACTTTTCTTCAGTATACACTTGAGTACAATGTAGAATGGTTATATTACTTGATAACTCCATATCTACCAATCTAGGAAATGACATTTTTATAAAATATTTTCCAGTTCCATTTATAATGAGTGTTCTAAATATTCTACAGCTTTGCCAACACTTGCTATTGTCTAATTTTACTTTAGTCATCCTAATGTGTATGAACTGGTATCTTACAGTAGTTTTCGTTATTTTTTTTTTTTTTTTTTTTAGACAGGGTCTCGCTTTTTAGTTCAGGCTGGCCCTGAGCTCAGCCTCAAACTCACATCACAGCATTCCTCCTGCCTCTGCCTCCCAAGCGCTGGGATTACAGGCATGAGTAACCCTGTCCCACACTGTGGTATGTGGTACTGGTTGCTGCTGGGTGTGAGTCTCCAAACCCGGCACTATTGTATGTGGTTACTCGGATCAAACCAGGGCTCTGCACCTGCAAGGCAAGGGCTGGAACCACTGAGCTAAATCCCTGGCCCAATGTTTATATTTTCTTGATGCCTAATGATGTTAAAGACCTTCTCATGTACTCATGGCCATTTAAAATACTACTTGGGAGAAATTTCTGTTCAAACTGTTTCTCCATTTGTAATACATTTGCTACCTTTCTGTTGTAATTAGTCTTTATATTGTCTTAAATACAATTTCTTTCTTTTTTTTTTAAGCTTTTTTGAGACAGGGTCTCACTTTGTAGTTCAGGCTGGCCTTGAACTCAGCCTCTAATTCACATCACAGCAATCCTCCTGCTTCTCCCTCCCAAGTGCTGGGATTACAGGTGTGAGCCTGTACTGGCTCTGTGGTATGTGGTACTGTTTGCTGCTGGCCGTGAGTCTCCACACCCAGTATTGTACACGGTTGGGGGGGAGGGATCAATCAAACCCAGGCCCTTGTGCTTGCAAGACAGGCATGGAGCCACTGAGCTAAATTCTGGGCCCTTTAATTCTTGCATTTAGTTCTATAATTTTTTTTCTGGTACTAGGGATCCAACTTGGACCATGCACTTGCCAGGCAGCTGCCAGAACTACTGAGCTAAATCCTCAGCTCATAAATATTTTATTATATTATTTTACAAAAGTATAAAATTTAATACAAATTTTCATTTTTCATTGAAAACCATGTATATAAATGTGTACATCACAAAGTGATATTTTATGTATATACTATGGAATAAAACAGCCTTACTTCACATAATTGTCACTTTTTATACTGACAATATTTAAAATATGCTCATAAACAATCTCATGCAACATATTATTAATAATAGACACTATATTGTAGAGTGAGTCATCAAAACTCTGTCTAAATGAAACCTAGTCCCACAAGTGTTAGTTCTTGAGGCTCTGGTAATTCCATTCTTCTCTCTACTTTGGTATGTTTAACTTCTTTAGCTTTTACATCTAAATACATATGAGATCATGTAGTATTTGGTTTGTGTATCTGACTTATTTCACTTTACATAATGGCTCCTAGGGACATTGTTGTCACAAATGATAGAACTTTCTTCATTGTAAAGGCTGCATAATATTTCACTATGAATCTATAACACATTATCTATTCATCTACTGATGGACAGTCATTGTGAATGTTTCTACGGTAAGTATGGGTGCAGATATTCTGTCAGTATACTGATTCTTTTGATGGATTATAAGGTGATTCTATTTTTAGGTTTTTTTTTTTTTTTTTTAGGAACTTCTATGCTATTCATAATGGCTGTCCTCCACATTCCCAGCAATGCTACACAAGTGTTCCTTTTTTCTTTCCTCTTTTTAAACTTTTTTTTTTTTTTATAACAGGCCCACTGAAAGGTATGAGGTGACGACTCACTGTAATTTTAATCTGTATTTTCTTGATAATTAGTGATGTTGGGTGGCTTTTCATGAATCTATTGGCCATTTGCATGTCTTTTTTTATTCTCTATTCTCTTCTCATTATATATATCCCAGGCTGGCCTTGAACCCACGGAGATATTTTGTCTCAGCCTCCTAAATGCCAGGATTACAGGAGCGTCCCACCACGCCTGGTTTACATGTTGTCTGATAAATGTCTATTCAAATCTTTCATTTATTTTTAATTAACTTTTCTTGTATAAAGTTTGAGATTTCTTTTGGCATGGTGTGAGAAATGTCAAATTTCATTATTTTGCATGTGTATACTCAGTTTTTCAAGTAGCGGCTTTTTCAAGGCTAGTTTTTTTCCCTACTGAGTTATTTTGGCACCTTTGTCAAAAATCAACTGACCAAAACCGCAAAGGTTTATTCTGAATTTTCCATTCTATTTAAGATCTATATTATCTGTCCGTATGCCTATACCATGCTGACTTTACAATTGTGGCTTTGTCGAAAATTTTAAAACTGGGAAGAAGAATCAAGAATTTTACTTTTTTGGAGGTTTCTTTGATCATTCTGTGTTTTTGAATTTAAGTATGAATTTTAGGATTCACTCATCAATTTATGAAAAACAGCCAGTCAGGATTTGGATAAAGTTTACTTGCTGTCTACACATCAATTTGGCAGATAATTTTCATCTTAATAACACTGTATTTTGATTTGGGAGCACAATGATTTTTTACTTAAGTCTTAATTTCTTTTAATAATGCTTTCAACTTTTCAGAATATAAATCTTGCATTTCTTTCATAAATACTTCTGCTAAATCGAATATAGTAGTCTTAATTGTGTTTTTCAGACTATTCATTGGTAAAATATAAAAAGGATTTTTGTAATACTGACCTTGTACCTTGCAGATTTTCTAATTTATTACTAATACTTTTTAGTGAACTTCTTTAGATTTTCTAGATGTCATCTGCACACAGTTTTCTTTATTCCTTTCTAATACGGTTGCCTTTCCTTTATTAAATGTATTTATTTCTACCTAATTTCTCTGGCTTGAACTTTCAGTATAATATTAAATAAAAGCAATAAGACTAGACATTCTTATCCTGTTCCTAGACTTAGGGTCAAGTATTCAGTCTTTCACTAGCATGCTAGCTGTGAAGTATCTGTAGCTGTCCTTTATTAGGTTAAGGAAGTCCCTATCTTACCATTTTCCCAACGCTGCTATAATAATGTGTCACAAATTGAGTGACTTAAAACAACAAAATTGTCTCAGAACTTTAGAGGCTAGATCTAACCAAGTCTTCCTGCTCCTGTTACAACAGGCCATGTCTGCCCTGAAAACCGTAGGGGAGAATCTGTCACTTCCTAATTTCCAGGAGTGGCTGTCAATACTCGGCATATGTGGCTTGCAGCTCTATCATTCTAATCTCTGCCTCTTTATTCATGTGATACCTTCCTTATGATCAGTGTCTTCACATTGCACTGTGTGTGTGCACGTACACTCATATGTGTATGCATGTGCCTCTGTTTCTCTCCTTGTAAAGATACTATCAACAGTGCACTAAAGACTTAGCCACTACGCTGGTGTATACCTCATGTTACCTTCATTACATCTGCAAAGACTGTTTCCAAATAAGTCACACTTGCAGCACCTAGGCCTTCACCATACCTATTAGAGGAATATTATTTAATCTGTAATACCTGCTCTAATTTACTGAAACATTATGAAAAGATCTTATAGTTTGTCAAATGTATTTTCTGCATCAATTTAGAAACCATGTAATTTTTGTCTTATTTTATTGATGTGGCCTATTACTTTGCTTAAATTTGGGGTGGTAAATCAATCTTGTATTCCTAAAATAAATCTCACTTGGTTATGGTGGCAACTTTTTAAATATGTTATTGTATTAGGTTTGAGAATATTTTCTTAAGACTTTTGGAGTCTATGTTCATAAGAACATACTGGTCAATAGCTTTTATTTTTTCCTGTGAAATTTTGATCTCTTGTGGAAATACTTCTTCCTCTTCTTTAGAGGAGTCTGTAGAAACTGATATTAATTACTATTTAATGTGGGACAAAGTTCACCAGGGAAGCCATCTAGACTTGAGATTTTAATTGAGGGAAGTTACTAAATTCAGATTCTATTTTTTTGTGACATGTCTATTCAGATTATTTCTTCAGGGTTTTGCTTTTCAGTACCAGGGATTGAATTCAGGACCTTCCTCTTGCCAGGCAGGCCCGATGCTGCTGAGCTACATTTTCAGCCCCTTCAGTTACTTAACAATATTTTCTCAATCACTTTTCTTTTCATAAGGTTTGGGTAGTACTGTACACTCTCTCATTTCCAAGTTAGCTATTAGCACCTTCCCTCATGTTACCCTAAGCAACTTAGCTAACCAAGTGTCCAACTTTAAAAAAAAATTTTTTTCAAATAAGCACACTTAGTTATGTTCATTTTCTATATTTGTATTTATTTTCTCAGTCATTTTCATTCTAGTATTTATCATTACCTCTCGATTTCTTTAGATTTAAATATTCTTTATCAAGTTTTGTAAGAAAGGTTAGGCTATTAATATGATCTTTTTAAAAAAATGTAGGTATTTATGGTCATATATTTTACATTAAGCATTGCCTCCCCTAAGTTTCTATAGTTCAGGCTGACCTTAAACTCAGCCTTTTCTATCCAGTCTCCAGCTGATGGACATTTGAGTTGTTTCCAAGATGTAGCAATCACAAACTGAGTTGCTATAAACATGGGTGCACATATGTCACTGTGATATGGATAAAAAAGCTGTGGTTCTTCTACAGAATGGAGTATTACTCTGCCATAAAAATGATAGGTTTGAATCATTTATACTTAAATGGACATACCTTGAGGATATCCTCATAAGTGAAATAAATAGGTTACAGATAAGTAAATATTGCATCTTTTCTCTGGTATGAGAAAATGAAGATGTAAATGAGTTCTAAAATTGTAGGCTATATACTGTGAAATAGAAAATACTCAAACTGAAATAGGGTGAAGGGGGAAAATAATGAGATTATAACAAAAAAGAAAGGAAGCAAAATTTATGTATATAGGGGGGTGGTAGGGTGGGTAAGGTTATGGGAAAAAGTGAGAATAAAGTTCTGTCTTATACTGGTACAAATCCTCATTGTGGAGTGCAATCATGATGTGTATATGTCATGTACCAATAAAGATTTCAATTTTAAAAAACACTTAAAAAAAAAAAACCCTCAGCCTTGAACTCACAGCAATCCTCCTGCCTCTGCTTCCCAAGTGCTAGGATTACAGATGTGAGCCACCATGCCTGGCACTGTAGTGAGTGATGCTGATTGCTAGTGTGTGTGAGTTTACACACCCAGCATTATTGTATGTGGTTACTGGGATAGAACACAGGCCCTTGCATTTTCAAGGCAGGTGCTGTAACCACTGAGCTAAATCCTTGGCCCTCCTGTAAATTTTGATATGTTGTGCTCTTATGTTTTCCTCAAAGAATTTGATTTCCTCTTTGATTTCTTCTTTGTTGGGCTACTTGACCATGTTACAAAATTTTTTTCATATTTATAAACACTTACATTTTTGTTACTGATCTTTCATTTCATTCCATTATAATCAGAAAATCCTCACTGTATAATTTTAATCCTTTTGAATATTTTGGAAGTTATTTTATGGCACAGAAAATGTTGGATCTTGGATAATATTTCTGGTACAAGTGACAAGAATGTGTATGAAGTCTGATCAAATATACTGTGGATGTTTAAGCTTTAAAAATGTGTCAGAATAAAAGATACATCACCACTAATCTCTCCCACAGTCCTCTTACAGTTGTTGCCATTTTCTGAAGCAATTTTGGAAGTCCTCATGCATGAGTGTTTTCACAGATGTGCTGTCATGACTGCCTTGATGTTTTGATTCTACATAAAACACTAACCTGTGACAGTCATTTTGGCTGCAGAGAAGAGCCAGAAGGAACAAGACATCAAATTCAGTGAATGATGTGGATAATGGCACAGAACATTGTATAAGCATGCTTTACTATGCTATGGCACCCGAGACCAACATACGTTGTATTATTGATCAATCACACCTGCAGAAAGACCTAAAAGAGGACTTCTAGAATTGCTTCAGAAGGTGGCAAGAAAAATGGGAAATGTGTGTTCAAAGGTAGAGCAAGGATGATGGCAATGTGTTTTTCATTGTAATAATTTTTTTAAGAATTTCAACATTCATCTTAGTTTTTCAATCTGACCGAATTCTTGAGTGGGGTCTGTTAGGTCTAGTATATAGGTGACTGTTGTTAGGTCTTATCTTACTTTGATCATTGCTGGAACAAAATATCTGACACCCATTATTTGAAGGAGAAAAGGTTTGTTTTGGCTCATGATTTGAAGCAGTTTCAACCCACAGTCCACCAGCTCCAAGGGAGCATGGTATGGTGCAAAGGCATGGTAGAGGAGAGCTACTTACAATGTGAAGGTGGCCAGAATAAAGACAGTCAAGAAAGAAAGTTGGAAAGGAGATATGCTTTTCTGGGTGATCTATGTCGTTGGACTAGAGTGTAGTTTCAAACAGCAAATCAGCTATAGCATCCTAATAGTCAAACTACCTTTCAAAAGCCCTACATTTAAGTACGTGAGGCTTTCAGGGTACATCTTGAAATAACCACTAACAGCTCTGGAACAGCTTATAGTGTTTCTCTTTTTATGAAAGAAAATAATTTCACTTATTTTTCTAAAAGACTGGCTGCAAGTATGTGATGAAAAAATCTTAAAAAGTGTCATGAAACCACAAGAGGTTAAGTAAGGAGAAATCTATGCAAATTCATCTTCTTACTCAGTATCAGGAGTTTTTTTTTTCCCTCCAAATTATGTTCTCTGTGGATCTACTGAGGTATTCTATTTACTGCTAAAAGTGCTGTGTCCAGTTATTTTTGTTGACTTGCCTATTTCTTGCTTCAGTTCTATAAAGTTTGGCTTCACGTGTTTTCTTAATTTTTCCTCTAAATTTGGATCATCCCTATTGGTCTAGCATCAAGTTTGCCACCTCTTCTTTCTTTTGACAGCTCAAATCTGCTGCTGAGCCACTACATTGAAAATTTCACTCTAGCTGTGTTATTCTTTCAAGTCTAGAATGTCCATTTATTTTTTCTTTAGAGCTTCTCTATCATTATTGACACTTTTGGGCTTCTATATCCCCCAGGAATATGTCAGAGCTTATCGAGGCCACTATAGGTATCTCATTTCCCACATCCTCATCTAAGATTTTACCTCTATATTTGTGTTTACATCAACTAACAACACAGCTCAAGGAACCAATATGTTAAATAACTGCTGCAGATTGCTTTTCACAAATAACCTGGTTATAGGTGTTTCCAGAGTAATTAGCTAGAAATCAGGTCAAATGAAAAGGCTGTGCCTATACTATTCTCTGCTAGGAAGCTGTACAACATGTAAAATGGCAACACTATTCTGGAAATGCATTAGGTCTTTTTGAAGAACTCCAATCCTGTCTAATCTCTGTAGTGACTAGAGAGCTGCTAGTTTTCATAACTACCATGGTGGCAAAGCTGTCGATCTCCAAGAATATTATAGAACTGTGAGAAAAAGTTGGGAAAATACCAATCTAAAGAGACCAAATCTTGATATTCTTAACTGAAGTTCAGCCAATCAGAGATTGCTCCAGCCTCTGGATAATTTCCAGAATTCAGAAAGGCAATTTTAACAATTTTTTACCAGGGATTTCATTGCTTTTGTGGAGGAGCGGATTTCCAGAATTGTCACATTATAGTTTTAAGCATGGGGTAAGTTAAACAATGAAGAGAAAACTAGGCAAAATATGGTGCAATCAGAGCATCAAGTAATGTAAGAAGCTGTGAGTGTATTAAATATTTAGGTAATGTAGCAGTACCTGGGGAAAGCAGCCCATTACTACTTGTGCTCTATCAGCGATGTAGAATACACTCTGTTTGTATGCTTTGAGAAGTTTAATACCTTCATACATACTTTAAGAGGAAAACTACTATTAGCTTATTGATTCTTTCTCCTTAATCATGTGGAAACTTTAGGGGAGAGCAAAATGGAATAAAAAATTCATGAACAAATGTAATGTATCCCAGCAAGGATAATTTTGGTAATGTTTTTCATTATTGTACTGGAATTCCAGGCCTCAAACAGCTGTTGCAGGTCAGTTTGCTAATTTATTTTGTATAAGTCTAAATATACATTAAAGAAGAATTCAGCTTTCAATATTGTATACATCTTTAAGGCAAATAGGATATTATGTGATAGTATCCATTCTTCCACAAATAATTTAAAATATAAAGCTTTACCTCCACATTTGAAAAACCTGTGTCTCCTAATTACTTTCTTTTTAATAAAATAATTTGAGATTCTCAAATAAGCACCATGGTTATAACATGTGATAAGTGTAAGTTCAAAAATCAATTACATGATTACAGTGTATCTGTTTCAAGTTCCCAAAAGAATGTCTCAAAACAAAGATTTTGTAGCCTTGAAAGTGTTTGTTTAATAATTTGAAAATTACTGGATTTCTTGCTTCAGATAGTTTAAAGTATTATATAGCCAAATCAGCTAGGCTCAAACAAGATTTAACTTCTCCATTGAATTCATGTACTCTTAGCTCAGCCAAGCACAAAACAGCTAATGCCGTCACATTTGAAAAGCTTTTATGCTGAATTTGACATAAAAGCAATCACAAAGCAGACAAAAAAGGAATTTCTCTTTCAAAAGCTGAAAGGCAAAAAATAAATGAAAACTAAGAGTCTAGGCAAATCTCTCTTGACACTGGAAAAAGAAAGTTTAAAATGATCAAGAATTTTTTTTTTCCCAGAGAATCTGCTGCCAAGTTTGGACCAATCTTAACAGCCTAGGGAATAGGTTGTGAACTCAACCAAGATTCTGCCAAATGAAATAAATCCCATGGTAATCACGGCTGGCAGTTTCAGGTGCCAATGGCATACTAGTTCTGCCTCTCATGAAGGTTCTAAATGGCATCATCTCTCACAGGATTTTGTCACAGCCTACTGGCAGGGATTCTGATTACGATGGAAACCTTTTATATTTTCCCTAACATCTGTCTTTCTATCTCATAAGCACATTATCATACCAGGTGTGTGTAGAAGATCAGATAAAGACATGTGGTGAATAAAATCAAGTAGTTTCTAACTTCATGTTTTTACTTCAGAAAATCTTAAGAATTATACATCAAAGCAATGATTATGAATACACTATGGACCTCTTTTAATGACCTGTTCACTAGTAACTGATACAAGAGGCCACTTCCATTGTGCTCTGCAAACTCAGGAACCTCCTGCTACTGTTTTCCCCGACCGTGCCCATATTTTTAAGATGAGTTTTCCCCAGAGGCCATGTCAAATCTGGCTGCTGACTGCTATTATGTGAATGGATAAGTACTATCACTATTTCCTAGCCGCTGTTTTTTCTAACCGGGAGGAGGAGGTTTTCCAAACGTCAAACTAGTAAGGAAATAAAGATGAACCTTCATAAAACACTATAAAGAATTTAAAGTGTTGCTTCTTAAAAGGTACACAATAACTTCGTTAAATTGTGAGTACCAACACTAAATTTAAAAATCAGAAGGAACACTATTACATTATAAGAACAATACTTGAAGAATCACATGAGGTTCTAGATAAGGATTGGCGATTATGAATCATAAATATGTCAAGATTATTAGTAATGTTTTAAGGTTCAAGTATGTTGATTTATCAACTTAATCTTTCTTTGATCATCTTTATCTGTCTTATGACTTTACACTGATTGAGTAACAACATATATTTCTGCATTCCTAAAAAGAAAACACAAAGAAAAATCCTCTTTCATTCTTCTTTCTTCTTTTGGTTAAAAAAAGGAAACAGATGTATATAGGAGGTGGGGTTGTAGGGAGGGCAGGGGAATGGGATAAATGAGAATCAAGATTTGTATAGGTACAAATTCTGAATGTTGAATGTGGTCATAATGTAAACATAAAATGTACCTATAAAATCAGTTAAGCAAACAATCATTTTAAAAGTTACATATAGGAAAATGGCTGAGTCATTTTTACGATGTGGTTTCCAACTGATCATTCAAAGCAATTTTTAAGAATTTTATGTGTTTACTCATTATCTTAATTATAATACAATCCTGTTTTGATTTTAAGTATTTAAAATATTTCATGTGTTGTGAGGATGACTTTATTTTGTTGGTTCTTCTGTGTATTTTTCTAAGCAGTTTCACAGTTTTTTTCCACCTCTTATTTGAAGGTCCTCACTCTTTAGAACCCTAGCCATTCTGTCATTTTAGAATTCTTTCAGGTTAAGAGCATTTCTCACTTGCCAACTTTAGAACTTTTTTCCTAATCAAACCCATCACGATATGCCTCTCATTGCTTCCCTTCATTGATCTCAAGGATTCAGTCCTAACTCTTTTAGCCTGCTAACTTCTCCTCAGCCATTAACCACATTGATCTATAATCTGCTAAATTCATCATATATAAAATTCACAGAGAGAATCCTATGATTAAGACCAAATCCTTCAAGAATAATTACATGGATTCTATACTCCTCATCCAGACTGGAGATTAGGAAAATAATCATTAGAAATTACTGATGCATTTATGCTCATCCACTAGAAAATTATTATTACTCACCAGTATTTCATGTAGGAAAGCATTTTAATTTACCTAAATTTTGCTTCCAACAGAGTTAATGAGAATAAAAATCTTACGTGACTCTCTAACATTCCTGTATATGTGATAATATTGTTCTCATAGCAGCTCAGGCCTTTTGACAAAGTGGCTATGACAGAGATGACTTAAAGTTCATTAGTCCCATTTACTCTTCCTGAAATTAAGTTGAAAACAATTTCTGTGGAATTTCCAGGCCTGACTGACCATGTACCCTCTTCCTCTCCTGCAGTGGCCTTGGGCAGCTATTTCTTTTAAAGTGACAGTTTCACAAAACAGGTAAAGCTTATTTCAAAATGACCATTTAGACAGAGCTATCAAAAAGGACTTCTCAATAACATAACTGAGGAATTAGTATTATGATCTTTTTTGTATTAATCTGATGGCATTTCAGGGTTAATTTCTTACTGTTTTTACATAGTTTAATCTGAGTAGTTGAGATAGGGAAACTACTTCCAAGAAAAATACATGATTTTCTTCTTAGATGAAGAAAACACAACTACTGAAAATCAACATGAGATTCAGATACTTATTTAGCAAAGGGTCTTTTTTATCAGACAAAAATTTTTACTTAATCTGGTTAACTTTCTAATATGTCACTTCTCTGCTTAAAATCCCCTAAAGAGTACCCATTATTTAACATTTAAGGTCTTTTCAACTGACCTACATACACCACACTTGAAAGAAAGAAGTGGAAATGAGGGATCACACATGGCGCTTGGATAAAGTATAATTCTCTTATTTTCTTTGCCTTTCCTTTTTATTTTACTCTGAGGAAGTCTAAACTATCAACAAGACAGATATTTGATGAAGTTGGGGAGTAAAGAGGAGGAAAAAATAAGTTGGGCTGGAATCAGTGAATGGGAGGAGAAAGTAAGTATGATATGTAATATGCATGTATGTTTAAAGTTTGAAAATGTATTATGGTAAAATACACATTGCCATTAATCCATCTCAAATACTGTCTCTCCCTTGGGATACATTCATCCCATCACTCTTGCCACTTTCTGAAGCAGTTCTGAAAGTCTTCCATGAAGGTCTTTAGTCACATTCTCATGGCTGACTTTACTCCTTGAATTGACTCAAAACATTGACTTCTTGTGGTTATTTTGACTTTGGGGAAGAGCCACACGCTGTGTGGTACAAACCAGACAAGGGCACATTGGAATGTTTTTATGAGCCTGCCTTTCTGCTGGATGGTATTCAACAGCAGCATTTACACTATCGTTTATCACATTCTGTAAAGACACTTAAAGAAACAGGACTTCCACAAGTATTTCAGAAAGTGGCCCCAAGTATGGGATACCTGTGTTTGAAGCAAAAGGAAATAGTGGAGAGGGATCAATGTGTCTCTGTAATAAATTTTTAAAATATAAGCATATACTACTTTTTTTTTTTTTGAGACAGAGTCTCACTTTGAATTCAGGCTGGTCCACATCACAATATCTGAACAGCCCTTGAAAAGCTTATCCCTAAGTTCACTTGTTCCTTCCTCTTTCAGCTGAGGATCCTCATATAATATCAAGGTACTTTTCCTAGGAAAAATTAAACCCAAATGGTTGACTTGACGCTACTACTTGAGTATGAAGTACTTGCAAATGATCTTAAAAGGCAGTCCAACGTACAAACCAGGCCCCTATATCTAGATCAAGCAAAATTAATTTTAAGATTAATATTAGCCATCAGTTTTCCTCTCATTTCTAGCTGGCTCAAAATTTTACTGTTCATTACACCTTCAATGTAATTTTCCCTAAATCATTAATTTCTAATACATGGTAAAATTTTATTCCATGTAATCAGTGTTTCATTTTAAAGCACTTTTTATACTAACCTTGGTTTCTGTGATTTTCTTCTGGATTGCATCCACTGTGTAAGGACCCTCCTTCCATGACTCAAGCTTGGCTCTGGCCTGTCCTAGGACCTGCTCAGCTTCCTCTTTAGCTTCCAGCCATTGTGTGGAGTCCTTCAGCATTTCATTTAACTGTTGTCTCCGGTTCTGAAGATGTTCTTGTACCTCATCCCACTGATTCTGAATTCTTTCAACTGAGATGAAAGAAAACAATGAATAAATAGTAAGTACTAGTTTTGAGAAGACGTTTGAAATTTAACTTCTAAATATTTATGCCTCACATTTACATTGCTCATCAAAATACTGTTCATAGAGGGGACTGAGGTTAGCAGCGGGCGGCTCGGGAAACGGCGACTGTACAACTGAATCTGCACTGGGTTTGGAGCTTACTGGCCTCCAGGCCCACGCCGGAAGAGCGCCCAGGGACTGAGTTTAGCAGCGGGCGGCTCGGGCAGCGGTGACTGCGGCACCGAGTCTGCGTCACTGAATCTGCGCCAGGTTTGGAGCTTACTTGTCTCCAGGCTCACACCGGAGGAGCACCCAGGGACTGAGTTTGGCAGCGGGCGGCTCGGGAAGCGGTGACTGCAGCACTGAGTCTGCGTCACTGAATCTGCGCCGGGGTTAGAGCTTACTGGCCTCCAGGCCTGCACCGGAAGAGCGCCCAGGGACTGAGGTTAGCAGGTCAGAGTCTGATTTTCTCCACAGTAACTGCAGAAGCACATCCAGTCAACTTGTATTGGTCACAATACAGACTGCAAAGAACAACCCAGGAAACACTGCCATTTTAAGGTTCCTAACTATTAAAAGGAAAGTAACTTGGAACAAACAGCGCCAGAAAACAGGGCAGGTTAGAGATGAGGAAACACTCCAAATCTCAGACACAAAGATCCTCACCTCCAAGTAACACAGGGGGAAGGGAGATAGAGAAGTGTGAAGCCCAGTCTCCAGGACCCTCGGAAATGGTAACCAAAGCAGATCTAGTAAAATGGAAATCAGAACTGATCTCTGAGATGAAAGCAGAGATATTGGACACTGTCAACATGATGATT